>CAUYLG010032296.1:0-19910 GCA_963573385.1 Cacajao melanocephalus
TGGTAAGTGCTGCTGGAGGTGATGAGATTTTTTTTTTGTTTTTGAAAGGGAGCCTCGCTCTGTTGCCAGGCTGGAGTGCGTGGCTCGATCTCAGCTCACTGTAATCTCCACCTCCCAGGTCCAAGTGGTTCTCTTGTCTCAGCCTCCGGAATAGCTGAGATTACAGGCATCTGCCACCTCGCTCAGCTAATTTTTGCATTTTTAGTAGAGACGGGGTTTCACCATGTTGGCCAGGATGGTCTAGATCTGACCTTGTGATCTGTCCACCTCAGCCTCCCAAAGTGTTGGGATTATAGGCGTGAGCCACTGCACCCAGCCTATGTCTTCTAACTCGTACTACTGGTTGTTTTAGTTTGTTTGTTTGCCGTGATTACTGCTCTCAAAGTAAATGAAATTAAGGCAGAAAGAAAGGAAGGTGAGAGGAACATAGACCTAGCCACAGAATAGAAAAACAAAGATATTTCACAGGTGCTCTTTATTTTTTTCATATGGCTTCAAATTACTGTCTGATGTCCTTTAGTTTCAATCTGAGAGATTCTCTTTAGTATTTCTTGTAGGGCAGGTCTCCTAGTAAATTCAAAATAGCTTTTGTTCATCTGAGAATTTATTTAAGAATAGTTTTGTCAGATACAGAATTCTTGATTGACATTCTTATTTTCTTCTTGCCTCCATGTTTTGTTTTTGTTTTTGTTTTTTAACAAGAAATCAGCCAGTAATTTTATTAAGACTCTTGTTTGTGATGAGTTGCTTCTCTCTTGTTGCTTTCATTTTCTTTGGCTTTTAACAGTTTGACTATAACATGTCTCAGTGTGGGTCACTTTATAGTTCATTGAGCTTCTTGGATATGTAGATTCACCTCTTTAATCAACTGTGGGAGTTTTTCACCCATTATTTCTTAAAACATTCTTTCTGATCCTATTTCACTTCCCCTCTTGAGACTCCTTAATGCATATGTCAGTTCACTTAATGGTGTCCCACAGGTCCCTTGGACTCTGTTTACTTTTCTTTATTTTTCTTTCTATTCCTCACACTGGATGATTGGTTGATTGTTTAGACTAAACCCAAACCAAGACACACACTGGATAATTTAAATTGTCCTATCTTTAAATTTACTGACTCTTTCTTCTGTGTGCTCAAATTTGTTAGGCCCCTCTAAAGATTTTTCATTTTAGTTATTGTCATTTTCAGGTCCTCAGTTTCTATTTGATGGGCTTTTGATAATTCTTTATTGATATTCCTAAGTTTGTTCGTACATTGTTTTCCTGGTTTCCTTTAGTTATTTAAACATATGTGAGAAGTAGGCTTAAAGTCTTCGTCACCTATGCTATATCGTGTAGCCTATTGCTCCTAGTCTACAAACCTGTATAGCGTCTTACTGTGCTGAATACTGTAGACACTGTAACATAATGGTAAATATTTGTGTATCTAAACAGAGAAGTAAAAATACATAAAAAATAGTACACTTGTAGAAGGTACTTACCCTGAATGGAGCTTGCAGGACAGGGAAGTTGCTCTGGGTGAGTCAGTGAGTGAGTGGTGAGTAAATGCGAAGGTCTAGGACATTACTGTACCCTATTGTAGATTTTATAAATACTGTACAATTAGGCTCTACTACTTTTTTTTTTAACGTTTTCTTTTTTCAATAATCAGTTCACCTTAGTGTACTGTAACTTCATAAACTTTTAAATTTTTAACATTTTTACTCTATTGTAATAACACTTAAAACACAAACACTACATATAGCTACACAGAAACATTTTCTTTATATCCTTATTCTATAAGGTTGTCCCTACTTTTAAATTGTTTTATTACTTTTAAAACTTTTTTATTAAAAGCTAAGACACAAACACACATATATTAGCTTAGACCTACAGAGTCAGGATCATCAATATAACTTATATAAGTAGGAGCACACTCTGAAATAATTAAAAGTATAGTAAATACATAAACCAGTACCAGGGTTTATTATCGTTTTCAAGTGTTATGTACTGTACATAATTGTATGTACTATACTTTTATACAACTGGCAACATAGTGTATTTATACCAGCATCACCAGAAACACATGAGTAATGTGCTGCAACATGAAGATGACTATGACATCACCAGGCAACAGGAATTTTTCAGGTCTAGTATAATCTTATGGGACCCCTGCTGGATATGTGGTCCATTGTTTACCAAAAGTTGTTATGCAGCACATGATTATACTTGGTTTTTGTTTTTTAGAGTCTTTCAGCTGGCAAGTTTAATCCATATAAGCTCACTATAGGTATTGATATATTTGTATAGATGTTGCTGTACTTAACAATGGTTTGATTTATGATTTTTTAACTTCATAATGATGTGAAAGTGAAATGCATTTATTATAAACCATACTTGAAATTTTGAATTCTAGTTCAAAAATTTTTATAACTTTAATTGTGAAACAGACATTGTGTTTGATGATTTCATAAGTGTGTATATATGTATATCTATATATATATGAAACTTATTTTTGTGTATTTCTTCAGTTAAAGGTAAAATTTTGTATTTTTCCATATGGTTTATCAGTTAACCTACTACCTTTATTAAAAAGACCTTTCCCTATCATTCTGCAGTGCTACCTTTGTTATAAATCCAGTGTCCATATATGCATGGGTCTGTTTCTTAACTGTGCTCTTCCTTTGGTCTATTTATTCTTGCACTAGTACCACATTATTAATTACTGTAACTTTATAGTAAGTGTTCATATCTTAGACAAGTCTTGTCCGCTTGTTTTTCTTTGGTAAGAGTGTCTTGGCTTTTCTTTGCATTTCCTCACCCCTTTTAATTCATCTTAGGGGCAACTTAACTGATCCTAGAGTGTAGCTTTAACTTGATATACAGGTCATGCTAGCTTGTAGCACTTTAAATTACAGACAGCATAACACTAGTGCCCCCACTCAGAGGAGTATGCAGTTGCATCTTAGAGAAATCACTGGTGCCTGTAGCCAAGTAGCCTCTGAGCAACTGTGGACCAGATGGGATGAGATGGATGAGATAAATCTGGTGTGAGAAGCTAATGAAAGCCAAGCAATTGACACCAAATTTCACCCTCCTGAATTTAACATGATTCCCAGGGAGGAGATGGAACCCAACTATTGTGAACCCAATAATGTGTGTCTTGTTCACTATTACATTGCTGTTCCTGGTATATAATGGGCATTTAATATTTGCAAATGAGTTTACATACATCTGCATACAGCATATATTATATGCTTCTCCGTTGACATATATGTGGCTATGAGTTTCACTATTTACCTTAGATGCTAGGATGTTTAAAGCTAATTTTCCCCAGCTTTATTGAGGTATAATTCAAAATCAAACTAAATTTTTAATGGCCTGTGACATTTTGCCATATCATAGAGTTGCCTTTCTGTTTCAATTTAAAGTCTTATATGTATCACCTCAAGTCTTTTAGGAAATAAGTGATAGAGATTTTTTTTTTTAATGTTGAAACAAGCAATTACCTGTCAGTGATTCTAAAAGTTTGTTGACTTTGTACATTAAAAGTGGAATTAACTTGCAAGTTCCTTAGCACACTAAGTTCATGTATAAAGTTCAAGATCATATCTAGATTTTCATATTTCAAAATACTCAGTTTTTTAGTAGAGAAACTGCCAAGTTATCCTATGTTTTTCCATTTTAATTTTACTTTCCTTCTTGAAAAGATGAATTCAGTTGATGAAACTTAAATAAGTAAAGCACATGTTGAGTAGTTTTCTGCCCTAAGTGTTAAACTTCTATGTTTTTTAATGCAGATGTGGAATTAGAAGAAGCTATTAGAAGAAGTCTTGAGGAAATGTAATTAAAGATATTACCACACAACATCCAGTGGCCTTGAAGAGAGACTCAGATAATGAATTCTTGAGTTTGTTTTCTAAAGGAGACCAGAAATCCACTATTACAAATGTATTTGAAAACATGTTTTTGCTTTCGTATGTTCAAAATCTGATCTTCGTTTTGTATTTTTGTGCTAATGGGCAAAAATGTACAGAAGGAATAGAATACATGTTCATGCAAATATAAATCATGTATTCTAATATAGGTGTAACAGTTTCCCAGTTAACTTTGAATTTATATATTTAAAGGATTTAAAAAAAAGGAAAGCTCTTGACAGTTGTTTCCCAAATAGCATTGGTTCTTTTTAATTTTATTTGTGCTATACAAATGATTCTAGTTTATTTTTTTAGGAGTGAAAATGAATATTAAAAAGATGACATAGGTCAAGTTTTCCATAAATTCTACTCATGTGGCACTATTACATAATACCTTTGAGATCTTTGTTTATGTTTATTAGAAGAGAGTAATGAAAACTGATCATAGAAACATTTAAAATTTTATCAGCAGTGTTTTTTATGGGTGCCATGCAGATGTAAATTATTGCTTTAATTAGAGCAGCACATTGCTAAAATAAAAAATACACCTTAGTTTTTAAGAAATAATTTAAATGAAACAATTTCCATTCCTTTTACCTGCTTAGACTTTTATGTGACTTGTATGAGCTCCTGTTTAAAGGGAATGGTGTCAAATATTCGCATAAAATTATTTTTCATATTTGTCCTTTCTTATATATTTGTGTAAAGATAATATTCTTCAAGAAATAATGTTGAAAGCCTGCTCAGGAATAATCTTCCTTAACTCTTTAAAATTTTTATTTCATATGGAGTATCTTCAGTTTAGTTATTCACTGAATTCTCAGTTTCCTTCATTTGGCGTTACATATTTAATTTTTAAATATTGAGGCCCCATTGTGAATAATAAAAAATACTACATAAGTAGAAGACTAAGAAGGGCTTGTCATGTTATTCTTGTGTATATGCTTCATGTTATTTGATCAGAAATGTCTTATCTCTAAGAAATTTGAGTAGTAATTATTTACCAGACTTAAAAACATTTCTATAAATATAAAGCTTTTCTTTATATTTAAGACAAAAAGATATCATGGCTAGAATTTTGTTCCTTCTCTGTAACACTGTATATTTTAGTGCAAAATTGAATTTTTTTATTCTTATAGTCTTCAGTCCACAATTTGCGTTTTTAATTTCTTGATATGTCACTTCTGTTTCTCCCTGCTTGCATTTTTTTTAAGAAAAATAGACATTGTAGCTTGAGAATTTATCAATCATCTTTCCAAAATGACCACATTGTGCTTTTTAATTTGTATGTTTAAGTGGTCAAGCAAGGCTCTAGGAGGCAGTCACTGAGCTGGACCTTAAACACATCTGCAGGAACTCACAATACTGAGGAGCAAAAGGGGCATCCCAGAAAGATGAGTGGTTAAGCAGATGCAGGGCAGGGCAAGGCAAGAGGAAACAGCACCTTGTTGCCAGAGATTGTACATAGAGGTTTGATGGACACTGATGCTCTATTAAGAAGCTTTTGTAGTGTGTGTGGTAGAGAATAATTACGGCTTTTGATATGACAGGAAAGGGATATTTCATCATAACTCTTACGAAAAGGTAACTGGGTTGTTTAATGTTTTAATTGATAATTGTCACTGATTGTATTTCTACTTGTTAAATAATTAAAAATCATCTTAAAATTCATACTTTGACCTTAATTTAGACACAAGGAGATGTAATCTCTATGTAACATTAGAGAAAATTATATGGATTATCATCAAAAGTAAATGCTTCTAACATTGACAAAGATGCTTATCTTTTCCTTACATCATTCACTCATTAATTCATTCAATCACAAAATATTTATTGAGTACCCACCATGTGCCAGCTGTTGTTCTAAGAACTTGGAATATACCAGTAAACAAAACAAAGCCCTTACCCCTCTGTGGAGCACACACTGGTGGAGAAGGAGGGGTTGTACAATGTTAGTAAGCAAGTAAATGAAACCGCGTATCTGAAGGAAAATAAAGAAGGGAAGGGAATACATAGTGCAGGGACAGGGAGTTGAGGGGAGGCTTGCTATTTTTAATAGGGTGGTCAGGAAAGATCTCACTGATAAGTAAACTTAAGCAAAGACCTGAAGAAGGGAGGGATGGAAGATGAAAATACATACAGGGAAGAGAGTTCCAGGTGGAAGAGGGGAAGGTGCAGACAGGAGCTTAGTACATTCAAGGAAAAGCAGGAAGGCCAGTATGGCTGAAGCTGGATGAGCTAGGAGAGTTATATGAAATGAACTCTTTGAGGTTTTTCTAATGACCTTGGCTTTTACTCTGAGGTGAGGAGCCACTGAGGGTTTCTGAGACTAAATGGTATGATCTCCCTTATTTAGGATTGCTGTAATTGCTGCACTGAGGTAATATGCACATGAGAGGCAAGAGTAGAAGCAGGGAGACCAGAGAGGTTATTGTACTCCAAGTGCAAACTTACCAGGTAGCTTGAACCAGAATGGTGGTGTATAATTGGGAAGAATCTAGATACATTCTGAAGGTAAAATTGATGGGATTTACTAATGGGCTGGATCTAGGTAGGATTTGAGAGAAAAAGAGTTCAGGATGATTCCAAAGTCACTTGATAGGCTTTCAGACCACTCACAAAATGTGTTTTGATTTAGTTTGTGTCGTGACAAAGTATTTTTAATAAGGTCATATAATCCCCTACCCCAATAGTTAATTAGGATTTAGAATGAGTTCAGAGGGAATTGGGATCCAGCCTTAAGGGCTTCAACTCTGTTCAAGTATTTAAATTGCTTTGATCTCTGATTAAAGGTGGTGGTTCAGCTTTAAACTATTATTTTCTATCATTTTCTCTGCCCTGTACATTTTCATCCTTGCAACGAGAGGCATAGAGCTATCAGGAGAGGGGACCGAAGCCTCACTTTTTAAGCAGTCCAATCTTTATATACTCTCAGCTCTACTCCATCTTTTACCGACGAGAGCTCATGCCTGACCTAGAGACCTACTGCATCTTTTTGTTAACAGAAGATTTTTAAAAGTTGACGACTTCTTAATACCAATTATTTCACTCAGAATTATTATTATTTTTTGAGACAAGGTCTCGCTCTGTCGCCCAGGCTGGAGTGCAGTTGGTGAGATCTCGGTTCACTTAACAGGAATAATTTTAATAGCAAAAATTTAAAACTCCTTCATTAAGCCGGGCGTGTAATCCCAGCAGTTTGGGAGGCTGAGGTGGGTGGACCACTTGAACCCGAGAGGTCAGGGGTACAGTAAGTCGTGATGGCGCCACTGCACTCCAACTTGGGTGACAGACCCAGTCTCAAATTCAAAAGAAAATTAGAATGGTAAAAATGAAGTATATTCACCTTGCTTCCCACATCTAGCTAGACAGGGAAAGATGGAATAGCTTTTTCTTTTTTACTTCATAGCTTCAGTGCTGTCGGTGCTTTCATTACTCTCATCCTAGGAAAGAGTGGAAACAGGAAGGTCAGGTGAGTGTAGGCTGCCTAGAAGCTGTACACTCTGTTTTACAGAAGGCCGCTTTCTCCCCTTATCACAGGACTCAATGTCGTTGTTCTTGCTTTGAATTATGGGTGCTGGGAGAAACTCAACAAACCCGTCACTGAGCAATACACCCACAGCCCATCGACCGATAGGAACCTTCGCGTGGGGGGAGTTGGTTACTTTTAGTCTGCACGGAGAGGCGGGGCCTCGCGGGGCGGAGCTGGGGGTGGTCGGTGGGTCCGCGCGGGCTTCGGGTAGTTCCTGGGTCTGGCGAGCTGACGAGCGGCAGACCACAGCAGGCGCTCCGTCTCTGCGTGCGCTCCTCCTGGCGCCTCCGAGGCTGGCGCTCCCCAGGCCCGAGCCCCTGTGGCCCGCGCACCTCTTCCTCCGGCCGCGGCTGCTCCCTCCCAGGCCCGGCATCCCCGAGCCCCGCGGGCGCCGCGCCTGCCCTTCTTTGGCCACGCGGCAGCCGCGGTGTTGGCGAGTCCTCCCAGGTTGCCCCCGCGGGCGTCAGAGGGAGGGCGGGCGCCCGCGTAGTGACGGCAGCGCCTGCAGCCCGAGGAGCGCTCCATTCGCCGCCGCCAGAGGGGCCGGTGACCTCTCGGCTGCCCCGCGTCGGAGGCTTAGATGGCTCAAGCGAAGATTAATGCTAAAGCCAACGAGGGGCGCTTCTGCCGCTCCTCCTCGATGGCCGACCGCTCCAGCCGCCTGTTGGAGAGCCTGGATCAGCTGGAGCTCAGGTGAGCGGCGGGCTAGCGGGCTGACGGGCGGGCGGTCTCGGGCGTCCTGCTCGCCGCGCGGACGGTTCGCGGACGGAGGCCGTGTGTGGCGGGCCGGGGCCTGGGGCACAGTGAGGCGGCGGCCACAGAAGTTGCTTGTTGAGATTTGTGGTGGATAGACGTGGTGCAGTTTTGTTTCTCGGATTTTCTCCCCTAGTCCGAGAGAAAACGCATTCGATTTAAGCTAAACCTGTGAGGGCGTTATCGGTGGCCACACTTTGATTAACTTACCTGAGTGTTGGAGAGTGTGAAAAAAAATCAGAGAATATAAAAGTCACGGTGAGATTCCATGCGATTAAGGACTGTGGCAGCCGGGGTCTGCAGAACTTCTAGAAGCTTCTGTGTGGCCCCAGATGTTTTTAACTTACTCTTTTCCCGTTATGCGTTTTTAAGGGAGACAGCAGTTTACAGTGGCCCTCCACGTGAAATTAAGTTTCCCTGCTTCAGAGCATTTCAGGGCAAAAATGGAAAAAAAAAAAAACCAACCCCGCGATCCATTGAGAGCAGATTAGAGAGGGGTGAGGGGTGGGCGGTAGGTTACTGGGTGCTTAATGCAGTGAAGACGGTGCCGCCTCCCCTTTCTCCCCTAACCTCGCGGGCGGGATTCAGCCGCTCCGTTCGTTTCTCTCTATTGGGCACCTCCCTGCTTGGAAGACTAAGTGATAGTCACTGGCCTGAAAGCATGAAAAGGTAGTTTTCTCCTTGTCTTGCTTAAGATTTTATGAGGTAATATAGGAGTAGACGTGCGTAGAATTTCGAGACAATTTAATGTTAATAGATTTTTGGAAGGACTTTAACGGTGTATTGAAAAGTTTTATCTACTTCCTGTTGAACGTTTGTCTCAAGTTCCTGTGAAACTTTTGTGAACAGGAGTAGTTAAAAGAAAATCGTGTTAGGCACCTGCAATACCCTGAAACTGTACACAGGAATTGGTTCCATCGTTTTCTCTAGGTTGTCCATGAGCAGAGGCATGTGAGCCAAAAAGTTAGGGAAACACTGCATGTGTGTCTTTATCTCCCTTCATTAGTATACCCAAGCATGAAGTGTCCGTTTGCCGAGAAAATACTTCAGTAACCACGGTATCTCTTAACAAGCGAGGCACTGTTATTGTCACTATTGGGAGAAAAAAGCCAGAGAGTGAGAGATTCTCCACTCAATAATTTCATGGGTGGCAGCAGAGAAACCTCAGCCCTAAGCCTGATTCTGGGGTTCCACTCAGAATGAGGCAAGTGGAAGAGAGAAGTAATGCTTCCTCATGGATTTTCTATGTACTAGCAAACCTGACCCGTTCCACTCCCAGGAAAAGTAGAGCGAAATCAGAAATTAGTGGCCTCAGTTACTTGAAGTCTCTCCAACTGATAGTGTTTCTTCTTAGGGAGCCACATAACAAGTAACTCACACTTTTCCATATCTTCAGAACGTTAAGGGCATGTTCTCAACCACTTCACTCTGGCTCTGCTTTAGAAAGAAAAGATTTTTTCCTAAAGGAATAGGGAGGATGCTACTCCCCCCTGCCTTCCTTCAAGCTGAGTCATTGTTCTCCAACTTGAATTAATGCCTCACATGTGGTAGGTACAAAAGCACTCTGAAGTGCTCCTCTTTAAAAGAAAGCCTCAGGTTTTGAAGATTATTATATTCTAATGTTTGATTAATGTAAAATGAATTCTGATTACTGCAAATCAGTGATTAAATTACAACTTGCTTAATATTTGAGTTGAGGAGAAAAGTCTGATCAATATGTGGCTAACTGTTCAAGGACTTTTTCTAGTAATTCTAGACTTCTGTAGGCTTTTTTTCTTATTTTTAAAAACGTAGTACTGGCTGAAAAGGAAGGATTTCTGAAGGTAAGCAAAAATAGAGAAAAAATGCTAATACTGATCCTGTTGAAGTTTTTTTGAAACCACATGGGCAATGGCACAGAACACTACACTACTAAAGACGAGAATCATGAGTACAAGGTCGATTTTTAAAAGAAAATAGGAAGCTCATATGTAATGTTGCTCTAACAGTTTGATTGTATGTTGAGTAATAAAGTAGTGTAACTGGGTAGAATAAAACCTTACAGTTTGTACTTAGCTGTGTGCACTTAACGTTCCCTAACCACATTGGTCCTGTCAATTGAATAAGAAATTTCTTCCCTATGAAACTGAAAACAGGATTATGCCAAATGTTTTGTGACCTGGAGTATGAACTGACCTACATGATGTTTAAAATGTTTGACAGCAGTTCTACTCACTGTTAAAGATTTTTATTTATGTCTAATGGAATTTATCAAAACATTAGCCTTTTTTTCTTTTTTGGACTGCATTTTGTCTTCTGTATTTCTTCCTTCTAAAGATGATTCCCTTTTCTCCGTTTTTATGATCAATTCTCAATAGAGTCTGAGTGTTGCATTCCTCATTGGCTCAAACCATCTTGCTTATTGGTACTTTTAAATAATTATTGTAATTTATAAGAAACTCTATGACAGTTCCTGGCTAATAACTCCCATAACCCTTGTTACCGTCTTATGTTATAACGTTGGGGTGCTTTAGGCCTCAGGGAAGAGAATCTCTCTCTGACCTTCTTTCATCTGCCTTGTCTGATTGTGGGTCAAAAGACCCTCATTCCAGAGAGGGTCTTGCCCCATGCCCTGGAGGAAGGCGTTGAGCACTGAGAGGCCAAGAAGAATCTGAATAGTCAGGCCTTGCTAGGTTTCCCCATTTGGTCTGTTAGTGTGAGAGCATACCCTTTTTGTCCAGTCACATTTCTACATGGTTGTCATTCATGCTTATTTAATGAAGCAAGCCTCCCTAAGAACCCAAAAGGACGTGGTTTGGAGAGCTTCCAGATAGCTGGACATGTGGAAGCTCCTAGAAGGTGGTGTGCCCAGGGACGGCATGGAAGCTTTGTGCCCCTTCCCCTGTACCTCACCCTATACATCTTTTCATCCGTATCCTTTGTAATACCCTTTATAATAAGCCAGTAAATGTAAGTAAGTGTTTCCCTGAATTCTGTGAGCTGCTCCAGCAAGTTAAACCCAAAGAGGGGACATGGGAACCCCAATTTGAAGCCAGTGGGTCAGAAGTTCTAGAGGCCTAGACTTGTACCTTTTGGGGGTGGGGGTGGGGGTAGGGTCTTGGGGACTGAGCTTTCAACTTGTGGGGTCTGACACTTGTCTCCAGGTAGATAGTGTTGGAGCTGAGTTGGAGGATATTTAGCTGGTGTCCACTGCTTGTTGGTGGGGAAAATCCCCCACATACTTGCTCACAGTAGTCTTCTGTGTTGTTACAGTGTGAGAGCAGAAGAAAAACACAGTGTGAGAGTTTTTTCTAAAACAAACACATGCTAACGTTTATTCATTTAATGAACATGTATTATATGCCAGGCCCCATGTCTTTGTGGAAGTTACTATTATCACCATTATACAGATAGAGAAATTGAGGCTTAGAAGCTTAAATGACTTGTCCGAAGTCACACAACTAGAGAGTAGTAAACTCCAAATCTGAACCCAGGAAGCCTGGCTTTCCAGGCTCTAATACTTAATGCCTGAATTTTCTTAAAGTTAAGTATGTCACATTTCAAAATGTAGGAATGATATATGGATAAATATATGAGTTTCCTGAAAGAGATAAAAATTCAATTTAAATTGGCCTTTAATTCAGTGGCTATTGAACATGTGCTATGTGCTAGGCATTGTGTAACTCCTAGAAAGCTCAAGATGGTAATGAAGATGTTTGTGGGGTGGGTTTTGGAGACTGGCAGAGGGGAAAATGACAGGACTGGGAGATTGGGTGTTAACATATTTCCCAAGACTTAACACATCGCAGGTCCTTCCGCCTTCCTGTCAGCCATTGGCTGTGGCTTAGCCTGCACCCAGGTAGTGAAGAGCTGGGGTCAGGGGTGATAAGGATCATTTGTCTGGCCTTAAAGTTTCATGTTAGGGTGTGCCAGTGTTCCAGGAGTCACAAAACAAGATGGCATCATAGTTAATATTGTATAATAGCCTGTAATTTAAAAGAATATTTTTCATATACACTGTTATTTGAAGCTTTAAAAACTCCTTGAGGTAGGTGGAAGGCACATACTGTCTCCTAGAAATGAGGGAAGTGAGGTCCATAAGGATGGAAGTGACTTGCCTAAGGACATACTATTGAAGAGTGGCTCTTTGCAGTAAAAACACTAGTCCCTTTTTTACACCAAAGTGTCTTGACAGTAAATGTAATTTAATATTTTGGTGATGATTAGGAAAAACCTTCAGAATTTTACATTGCCTAAAAGTGATCATTATAGCATTCTTTTGATACAGGAGTATGGAATAAGAGAACTCTGAGTTTAAGAACCTGTAAAAGGCAGGGTGTAATGGCTCACACCTGTAATCCCAGCACTTTGGGAGGCTGAGGTGGTCAGACCACCTAAGGTCAGGAGTTTGAGACCAGCCTGGCCAACACGGTGAAACCCCGTCTCTACTAAAAATAAAAAAATTAGCTGGGCGTGGTGGCAGGAGCCTGTAGTCCCAGCTACTCGGGAGGCTGAGACAGGGGAATTGCTTGAACCCGGGAGGTGGAGGTTACAGTGAGCTGAGATCACACCACTGCACTCCAGCATGGACAACAGAGTGAGATTCCATCTTGGGGAAAAAAAAAGTTTTAGAAATGATTTCTTTCAAATCACAATATGAGCATATGCCATTTTTCCTCCTTTTTATGAAAGTACAAATTCTCATTAATAAGCTCACATTCATAATGGTAAGAATATAATGGCTATTAATACTATAAAAATATGCCAGTGCCAATTCTAGACACATTATACATATTAATTTGTGTGTGTAGTTTTTAGTCAGTGCTATCAGTCACTGTTAAACTCGACCTGCTTTACTTCATTGAGTCACAAGCACTGTTCCCTTATCCTGTTTCATAGGTGACTGACCCATTTGCACAGCTAGTAGTGGTGGCGCTGGCAGTTTTCACTGCATTCTCTATTAGCAGACATATTAACAGTAGCCACAGTTTGGGCAGAATGGCTGTTGTACTCCTCCTAAGGCTCCCAGCAGTTTGCTGTTTTGATACCGAGGTTCGTGAGGTGCCCAAGACCTGGGGGCTATCTGAGCATGCCTGTGCTCCGGTTTTGTCTTCCTATGAGTATTCTGACTAAAATTTCTTTTTGTCAAAGCCTACTTAGTTGTGATTTCATGAGTTTTCCAGGAGCACAGCCCAGGCCAGCCTTGATGTGAGGATAAGTTCTTTCCCAATTTGGAGTTGTAGCTGCTTCCAGGATCTGTTAGTAAAAACAGAACTGCCCCTCTCCTCCAAGAGAAGTGTTGTCAGATGAGATATTAAGAAACACGAAGGATAAAGTGAGATGGTCCAACATTTCTCTAACCAGAGTTCCAGAAGAAAATAATAGAATGGGAGTCAGAATATTCAAAGATAAAACGTCTTAAGAATTTTCTAGAACTAATGGAAAAATTGTAAAATTGTAGACAAAAGACATGTATATGAGTTTAACGATAGCAATAGCTGATGAACAGTACAGATGTTACTTAAATAAACTAGAGATCTAGATTCAGCTTTTTAAAAGAAAAAATGTAAGATATGAGGTAGTCCATAAAGTAAATGAATGTACAGGGCCAAAGGGAGCATGAATTGCCTTACAGGAGAGGAAGGGAGAAGCTAAGGGAACAATTCTTGCCACAAAGGGATTGGGTTTCAAAGAAGGATCACCCAGTTGACAAGGATCAGGGAGAAAGAAGGCTACCTGAAGAGGGAATAGGACATGAAAAACCCATATTGCCAAAGAAACCCTGAGATGTTTACATTCTGAAGAATGACATTTTGCCTTTGCATGAAATGAAAAAGGTATGCATAAAAGTGTATATAAGAACTATAAATGATGAAATCTGTTTTTCACAGGGATAATGCCCTGGTAATTTCTATTAAAAAGCCTTTGGGGGTAGGAGGGTCCCCAAAACACAAAATTTAGAAGTTCCATCGAATTATTTGATCTCATTTAATGATAAAATATTTTCTTCATATGACAGGCTTATATTTTTTTCTAGAGTGTCTTTTTTATCTTATTTTGTTAACAACATGATCTGACTGCTGTAACTAGTAAATGAAACCTTCCTTTTCAGAATAGCATCATTCTCTTTATCATCTTACAATTGAATACAAACCGAAAAAGTCTTGAAAAATTAATCTCTTCTTTCAGCATCTTCTCATTTACCAGTCACATGATTCACCTGTATCATTTGTCTAAATATTGGGATCATGGTTTGTGCTTTTAGCATAAGTATTCAGTGCCAAATCCATCTCTTTCCTACGTTCTGGGCCCTAGTTTATCTTTCTGAAAGACTGCTAATGTAAAATGTTTAAGTAAATAGGGAATAGTCCTGTAATAGGGCCTGATACTTGCATTACTATCACTTTGTAGAATATTGTATTTTGATTGTGTTCTCTAGCAAAATTTGTCACATGAGATTCTTCCCAATTCTTTGCTTTTACTAGCTTTTAACACAAAATTTGACATGCGTTTAATATCTTGAAGAATAAAGATACCTTGTGATTTTACAGCCTGTCAGTACTATTTTGGGGTATAACAGGTGAGTAACCAAAGGGGAAAAGGCATGTGTGTGCTTGGGGTAGGGGAGAATCCTTTTATGGAATCGAACATGCTAAAACATTGGTGAAGTTGTTCTTTCTGTGCACACTTAAGACAGCAATTAGGATTAGATCTTCATGACCTTGTATTTCTAAGACCATCCAAATATTGGGGATAGGTCTGTCACTATTTCATTTTGCAAAAATTGGCAACTTAGTTACTGTAATTCATAATAACAAGGCGCTCTGGAAGTATAGAACATATTAAATATACAATATATATATTTTTTATCTTGCTCCCATGATTCCACAGCTTAGTTTTTTAGTGACTGGGTATATTCATGTGTATGTATAGTGAGTGAATGTGTGTACAATTGAGGGAAGTGGGGAAAGTAGTGCCTCTATAGTTTGATCAGGACTTAACACAAAAAAGCTACAGAGACTTTCCCTGAAATTTGGGAAGAGACAAAGATACCTCCATCATTGCCACTGTTTAATACAGTACTGAAGGACCTTTTCTTAAAATAAATAAATAAATAAATAAATAAATAAATAAAGGTAATAGGATTGGGAAGGAAGAAATAAAAACTATGGCAGATGATACGATCATTAACCTAGAAGAACCAACAGAATCAATAGACTGAACACTAAAATGAATACATGTAAATCAAGGTTGTCAGTGACAAGATAAACCTACAAAACCAGCACTTCTCAAACCAGTAAAGATCAACTAGAAAATACAAATTCACAACAGCAACAATATCCACAAAGACTACTATGAAGAATACATCAGAACTCTATAGAAGATCTGAATAAATGAAGAGACATATATCACGCCCTTTAACAGAATGATGTTATAAAGATGTCTAATTTCTCTTGGTTTTTGAGAAAAACAATAAACTTAGCCTAGAGTTTATGTGGAGAAGTAAAAGTCCATAAATAGCTAAGTTATCTTTAAAGAAGATTGAGGGGCCTGCTCTACCAAATATTAAAGTGTAGTATGAGGCTGGTGCTATTAAAAAAAAAAAGAACTGGGCACTGCTATAAGAACAGTTAAATATACTAATGCATGAGATAGAGAGTTTAGAGATAAACTTAATATATATTTGCTAGGGAAAGATGGATTGTTTGGTAAATAATGTTGGGGAAAATGGCTATTTGGGAAAAAAAAATAAAACAACATCCTTACCTAACTACATACAAGGGTTGATTCTAGGTGGATTAAAGACATAAATATGAAGAAGGTAGAACTAGAAAGTTAAGAGGAGAAAAATAGGAAAATATGACCAAGGGGTAGGGAGAAGACCTTAGGTAAAAACTTCAAAAGCGTAAGGCAAAAAAAAAAGATGAATTTGATCACCTCAAAATAAGCGTCTCTCTTTAGTGTAAGACATCCCAGACATGGGTTCTATATGAGAGGATGAGAGATGGTTGCAATATCTGCAACCAATAAGAATCTCTTCAGTATACAAATCAGCAAGAGGACAGTAACTCCTGTTTACAAATAGAAAAACAAAATAGGAAAAGTCTATGAACAGGCCAACAAGGATACAAAAAGATGTCTGAAATTATTAGGAAAACGCAAGTTAACACTGACATATCAGTGTATTTCTATTAGACTGGCAGCAAGTTGTAAGTTGGAAAATGTGGACTGTTGGTAAGGATACAGGGACTCCTGTGCTTTGCTGTGGAGAGCGGATGAAGAATACAAGTATTCTGCAGAATAATCATGGTACTAAGTCAGAAGCAGAGTACATATACCCTGTGTCTTGGCAGTTCTGTCCTGGTATATGTCCTAAGAAAATCTTCACCAAGTTCCAGAAGGGACATGTATTCATAGAAGTGTTATTTGTAGTAATGAGAAGCTGGTAGACAACCTGAGTGTACATCTCTGGGAAAGTGGAGAGGGAAAATCAGGTAGGTATACACATGGAGTATTATACAGCAATTAGAAGCAACTGATTAGAAGTACACATGGGGGCCGGGTGCGGTGGCTCACACCTGAATCCCAGCACTTTGGAAGTCTGTAGCAGGCACATCACTTGAGTCCAGGAGTTTGAGACCAGCCTGGCCAACATGGTGAAATCCCGTCTCTAGTAAAAATAAAAAAATTAGCCGGGCCTGGAGGCTGAGGCACAAGAATCACTTAAACCCAAGGGGTGGAGGATGCAGTGAGATCGTGCCAGTGTGCTTCAGCTGGGTGACAAAGCAAGACTCTGTCTCAAAAAAAAGTACACATAAGAACCTGGATGCTAAGTGAAAAAACAAAAACAATGAGATATAAATTCAAAATATACAAATGATCCAGATCTAATAGAAAAAGAAATGCTATTAATTAGACAAACACTAAATAGAATGATTGCCTTATGAGCTGGGAAGAAATGGGAGAAAGACAAATGGATAAAAATAGAAAAAAGAATTTTAAAGCAAGACTGAAGAATTTTTGAAAAGTTTGGTGATCTTTAAACTTGATTTGGGCTGAATGAGAGATAAAGAAAATTAACAGGAACATCCTCCATACAGTAACTGTTTTGTTTTCCCAATTTCTGTAGGGTTGAAGCGTTGAGAGAAGCAGCAACTGCTGTTGAGCAAGAGAAAGAAATCCTTCTGGAAATGATCCACAGTATCCAAAATAGCCAGGACATGAGGCAGATCAGTGACGGTGAGAGCCATCTCCACAAAAGGGGCTCGTCTTTTACACTGCTTTAAAGAGTTTGTGATAAGTGTGGGTCAATTTTTGCTTGATTTTTGGTATGCGTGCTCTAGGCCACAGCATTTAATGTGAGCTGCAGAGAGCAGCTGCAGCTGTCAGTAGATTGCAACAGCCACTTACTCAGAGATTTCTTGCGGTATGCTCCCTACCCCAAGCCCATAGCTGGGAGAGAGAAGGAAAAGCCTGCAAGCTCAGAAGAGCTGGCCTCAAGCAGTAAAGCCATGTGTTTCATCCCAGGTTCACACTCATAACTTCAGTTCTTTACAAGTTACTGGACTGCAAGATATTGAAAAGCAGAGGAAAAGGGTGAGAGAGTGGAAGCAGAGAAGTAGAGACAAGAGAAGATGAATTGAGGTATAAAATAAAGAAAAGGGACAAAATGCAGAGGAAATGAGGAAACTTGTAGGACCAAAAAAGGCATGAACATAAAAATGTGCTGTCATTTTTTGTTTTGAGTCGGTAGTTTAATTCTTGTTGACCAGGCTAGAGTGCAATGGCGCGATCGTCGATCACTGCAACCTCCGCCTCTTGGGTTCAAGCGATTCTCATGCCTCAGCCTCCCGAGTAGCTGGAATTACAGGCGTCCACCACCATGTCCAGCTAATTTTTGTATTTTTAGTAGAGACAGGGTGTCACCATGTTGGCCAGGCTGGTCTAGCACTCCTGACCTCAGGTGATATGCCCACCTCGGCCTCCCAGAGTGCTGGGATTAGAGGCGTGAGCCACTGCACCTGGCCTGTGCTGTCATTTTCATGTGAAGAATGGCTGGCTGTGTTGAAATAGGTCACTTGTGATTTTCTTTCATTGGCACTGTACTTCCTACTTGGGCTCCTTTGGTGCTACACAGGCCATATTAGTGAGCCAAGTGGCTGGTGAGATAACTAAGCAATCTAAATCCAGATCAAAACTGTTGCACATCTGTGGTGGGTCATGATCTAGTCTCTCTACACTATCCTGCCCAAAGATTAATGAGTTAGGAAGTTACAAAACATAACAAGTAGGAGACTGCCGACTTTTTCATATAAATAATGAAATATTGATAGAGCTCCTCCTTGTGCGGGCCAAGACTTAGACTGCTGTCCTGCTTCTGTCTGGAGAAGGATGAAGTCAGTGCCTGTATTGAGGCCAGCTTATCTTCTATCATGGCTACATTTTCTCAACCAAAATTTGGGGCAGCGTATTCTGATAAATGCACATGTCCTTATGGAGAGATCTAGGACATGTGACTTCTGGAGCTCTACCCAGCACAAATCCTATATATGCTTACTCCTCACGGTGTTAAGACTTGATCTCCATCCTAGTTACAAATGCATACCTGCCCAAACTTGTGCAAACATGCCAATTTGGGAAGTCATCTGGGATCCCATCTATAAAGATTGTCAGGAAATGGTATTCTTCAACCTCTTTCGGTAATCTAATACATTTTACCAGTTAATCTTATGTGCTATAGTTTTAGCTTTTATCTTTAAAAAAATTGCATAGCAGAGGTACTTAATAAATTTAGTCACAAACAAATGCCTTAATGTTCTTGACATGGATAAGCTTATGTCTCATATTGATTGACATTTTAGGAGAAAGAGAAGAATTAAATCTGACTGCAAACCGTTTGATGGGAAGAACTCTCACCGTTGAAGTTTCAGTAGAAACAATTAGAAACCCCCAGCAGCAAGAATCCCTAAAGCATGCCACAAGGATTATCGATGAGGTGGTCAATAAGTTTCTGGATGATTTGGGAAATGCCAAGAGTCATTTAATGTCGCTTTACAGTGCATGTTCGTCTGAGGTGCCACATGGGCCAGTTGATCAGAAGTTTCAATCCATAGTCATTGGCTGTGCTCTTGAAGATCAGAAGAAAATTAAGAGGAGATTAGAGACTCTGCTTAGAAACATTGAAAACTCTGACAAGGCCATCAAGCTGTTAGAGCACTCTAAAGGAGCTAGTTACAAAACTCTGCAACAAAATGCTGAAAGCAGATTCAATTAGTCTTCAAACCCAAGAGCATTTACACATAGTGGTGTAAAAATGATACACTACTATTTTAATTGATGACTAGTTCTTTGTGTTAGGTATAACCACTTAGTTGATGCTGACAGTTGTTTGAGATGAGGAAAATATTCCATCAGGTGTCTTCAGTTTTGTGAATAACAAAACTAGCAATATTTTAATTATCTATCTAGAGATTTTTTAGATTGAATTCTTGTACTAGGATCTAGCATATTTCACTATTCTGTGGATGAATATATAGTTTGTCGGGGAAAACAAGTGCTCAGCTAGGGGCAAGAGCATCACTGCTTTTTCCTGTACTTAGTCTGGCATGGAATCATGCAGTCACCTGGGGCATTTAGCTGACTAGAAGTTTTTTTTTTTTTTTTTTTTTTTTTTTTTTTTTTAAATATAGAGAGAGTCTCTGTGGTTAAAAAGAAGTGTTGGAAATAACAGCACACAGCCCCCACCACCAA
>CAUYLG010032298.1:0-45995 GCA_963573385.1 Cacajao melanocephalus
ATGAGGAGCTGCGATCCCCTGTAGGAGGAGAGGCATTCTGATTGCGGGTGTTCTCAGCCTTTTTGCCCTGGTTTCTTCCCATTTTTGTGGATTTATCCACCTGTCGTCTTTGCAATTGCCAACTTTCAGATTGGGTCTGAGTGAACGTCCGGCTTGTTGGTGATGAAGTTTTTTCTGTTTCTTAGTTTTCCTTTGGCGGACGCCCCTTCCCCGCAGAGCTGGACCTTCCCGGTTCAGCTGTGCTTACTGTGAAACTCTCAGTCCTCAGTGCTTCCAATTGCTGTTTCCTTGTGGGGATGGGACCAGCCGAGCCGGACTCAAAGGGCCCCCTGTCCCGTATACTCTGCACTGAGAAGCGCCGTGCAGGGGCGCTGGCAAAATAGCCGCGCCGGCCAAAAAAGTCGCGCTGGCGACCCTTGTGGCTCCTCCGCCGGGAATCTCCCAGTCTGTGGGCAACAAAAATTCGTCTGAAAGTGCGGCATCCACTCACTCTCTGCGCTTTCACTGGGAGCTACAATCCTGAGCTGTTGTTAATCGGCCATCTTGGATCTCTCTCCTGTGATGAAGCTTCTTAACCTTGAAAGACTTATTTATGGAGATGGGGCATTTTATAATTGGAGTCTTCTTCTAGGAGTTGCTTTAAGGCTGCTTGTCACTAGGTATGGATCTAAAAGCCGCTAACTTCTTTCTCTTCTCTACCATTTACAGGCATTTTTGCACAGACTGAGCATAAATGTAAATATCCAACATTCTATTCTCATAGCTATTAGAACCAGTTATGTGGCTGTCAAGCTGATCAGATCTTGGTGGAAGGATGGGTGTTCTCACAGGTGAACAGGGGAGAATGAATGCCTGGATTCTTGTTTCGGTTCATACTTCAGATTCTGACTATGTGGAAGAAAGGACTAAGAGAAGGACAAGCAGAGCTTTTACCTGGAACTTACTGTTCCATGAAGTAAGTCTATGTTAGCCATCCTCACTTACAGCAGAGTTAGTGGAAAACTAATTTTCATTTCTTACAGTAGAAAAGAGAAGTGAGGTTTTTTGGGGGGCTTTCCAGTTGGGAATTTTTAAGTCTAAATAACCCCATATGATTTTTTTCTACCTTATTTTAAATTTCCATTTATACTTAGGTTTAATTCTGTACTTTGAATTTATTTACACAGATCTATGTGTGTGCCAATACCAAACTTTCATTATGGAGATGATTTATTTATTTATTTATTTTTTGAGGCGGAGTCTTGCTCTGTTGCCCAGGCTGGAGTACAATGGCACAATCTCGGCTCACTGCAACCTCCACCTCCAGGGTTCAAGCAATTCCCCTGCCTCACACTCCTGAGTAGCTGGGACTACAGGAGCCTCCACCATGCCTGGCTAATTTTTTGTATTTTTAGTAGAGATGGGGTTTCTCCATGTTGGCCATATTGGTCTTAAACTCCTCACCTCAGGTGATCCACCTGCCTTGGCTCCCAAAGTGCTGGGATTACAGGTGTGAGCCACTGCACCTGGGTGGAGATGTTATAATATTTTGATGTCTGGTAGTGCTACCTTTTCCTTATAGTTCTTCTTCTTCTTTTTTTTTTTTTTTAAATCTATCCACCTGAACACTGACCTTATAGTTCTTTTTCACTTTTTTTTTAAAAAAAGCTGTTCTTGCACTTTATTTTTTCACATGAACTTTATTATCAACTTATCTAGTTTCAAAAAATCCTTTTGGTATATTTACTTTGTAAATCGACGGGAAGAACAGACATCTTTTGAATGTGATCTTATTCAAGAACATCTTTCCATTCTTGCAAGTCTAGTTTTTGGTATTTTAGGAGTGTTTCAAAATTTTCTTCATATTGATTTTGCAAATTTCTTATTAAATTTATTCCTTATAATTTACCTTTTTTTGTTGTTGTTGTCAATAGGGCTTTCTCCTCTATTTTGTTTTCTGACTGGTTACTGTTAGTGTATCTAAAGGTTGTTGATTTCTGTTATGTTAGTTTTATATTTTGCTAACTTTAGAATTTTTAAATTGCTTGGTTAGTTTGACTTTGTTTCTCTAAGATTTTATAGATAGATTATTATGTCATCTGTAAAATGCTAGCTTTAGGACCGAGGTGTATATATTTTATTACATTAATAAAAGATCCATTAATTCCTACATTCTGAGTGCTTTTTTGACATCAGAAATAGACTTATAGTTTTGTCAAATTTTTTTCAGCATTGATGGTGATCATCATATGGTTTTTCTACTTAGATCTATTAAGATGGTGAATTACAGTAATTGATTTTCTAATAATGGACCATTTTTGTGTTCCTGTAATACATCCCATTGGACATGGTGCATTATTTTCTTAATGTGGCATTAGATCCTGTTTATTAATACTTTACTTTAGGATTTTTACCTAAGGTACGTAAGTGACATTTTTCTGTCATTTTCTTTGTGCCACATTTGTTAGATTTAGGAACCAATGTTATAAATTTGGATGTTTTCTCTTCTCTAGAACAATATGTCTTGTATTGAGACCATCTGGTCTTGAAAGATTTAACAGAATTTTCCTTTGGAACTGAGTGTGGTGCTTTTTTGTGAGTAGCTCATTGATAATTTCATTTCTTATATGGATATTGCTCTGTTTAAGATCTTTATCTTTAAGTCGATTTTGATAAACAGTATTTTAGCAGGAAATTCTCCATGTACTCTAACTTTTCAAATATATTTGCATAATGATATGCAAAATAGTCACTTAAGATCTATAAAAACCTTCTCTGTTCCAATGGTTATTTCCCTTTTGTCATTTATTATTTTGTTTGATTTGTCACTTTGTTAGTTTTTCAGAGACCAAGGATTTTGATTATTGTTAATTTTTTTTGGTTATTTTCTACCTCGTTAATTTTGGCTTTTAGGTTTATTATTTCCTTTCTTATGTTTTCTTTTGTTTACCTTTTCTTCCTCCTAACTTCTGAGTTGTGACTTCAGTTCATCTACTTTCATTCTTTAACTTTTATTGCTACAAGTGTTTAAGACTATAAATTCTCCTCAGATCACTTTTAAATGGATCCCATGTATTCAAATATTTAGGTTTGCAGTCCCAAAATTTTTTGCAAATTCAGTTATCTCAGGGAAAATGATTTATATTTTTCCTTTCATCCAAAGGTTGTTTAATAAAACATTTCTTACTTTCAAGGTGGAATGGCCTTTGTGTTTTTTGATTTGGCCATTAATGACTAATTTTTATTGTACTGTAGTTATCTTAAATCTCCTGTAATATTATCTACACCCTCCCACTCTTGTTTTCCTCATTGATTTATTGCAGAAACCAATTTGCTTATTTTATATGATATTCCATATCCTGAATTTGGCTGGAATGAATGATGTCATTTAACTTTTTTTTAATACTCCATATTTCGGTAAATTGCTATTTATACTTTCAGGCTTGATTAAATTTAGTTTTAATGTTTTAGGCAATGATATTTCATGGGGATGCTATATACTTCCACAACAATATATTATAAAACATGTAATATTGCACTTTAGTGATGCAGATATTATTCAGGGCTTTAGGTGGATTGGCCTGATCCTCCCTAAAAAGTTCACCTTCACCATTTTATGACATGGTTTTGGCATCAATGTTGTAACTTTGACCTGTTATTTTATTAGGTGTAGCAGGATGGTGATTTTTCTAGTCCTGTTATTACTTTTGCTATTTGTGTTTGTTGTATTTATTTTTTTGACAGTTTTATTGTGGTATAATTGATGTATAATACATATATTTAAAGCATACAATTTAGTTTTGACATACTTACATATCTAGATAAGTTATTACGTAGTCTGTTACTAAATACTATATTTCAAATAACTGAATTTTTATATAAAGAAGAATTTTCCATCATCAATGATTTGATTACACTGAAATATAGTTCAAATAGAAAAAGAAAGGCTAAATGCTTACTTCTTTCTCTTAATTTATCAATGAACAAGTAATAAGTTAATTCCCTGGAAACCTCCAATGGTGAGAATTAAGGTTTTTTAAAAATTCCTTTTTTTGGGGGGAGGGGTTGGGAGAGTGGTATTATGAACTAATGAATTTTTATACATTTAAAAATTTTCAAACAATCTACAGAATGAGAGAAAATTTTTGCAAACTATGCATCTGACAAAGGTCTCATATCCAGCATCTATAAGGAACTTAAGCAAATTTACGAAATAAAAACAAACAACTTCATTAAAAAGTGGGCAAAGGACATGAACAGACACTTTTCAAAAGACATATATAAGGCCAAAAAGCATATATAAAATAAAAAGCTCAACATCACTGATCATTAGAGAAATGCAAATCAAAACCACCACAAGATACCATCTCACACCAATAAGAATGGCTATTACTAAGAAGTCAAACAGGTACAGGCAAAACTGTAGAAAAAAAGGAATGCTTATACACTGTTGGTGGGAGTGTAAATTAGTTCAACCATTGTGGAAAACAGTGTGGTGATTCCTTAAAGACCTAAAAACAGACCTACCAGTCGACTCAGCAACTCCATTGCTGAGTATATCCCCAAAGGAATAGAAATCATTCTGTCATAAAGACGCTTGCATGTGTGTTTGTTGCAGCACTCTTCACAATAGCAGACACATGGAATCAACCTAAATGCTCGTCAGTGGTAGACTGGATAAAGAAAATATGGTACATATACATCACGGAATATTGTGCAGCCATAAAAAAGAACAAGATCATGTCCTTTGCAGGAACGTGGATGGAGCTGGAGGCCATTATCTTTAGCAAAGACATGCAGGAACAGAAAACCAAATACCAGATGTTCCTACTTATAAGTGGGAGCTAAATAATGAGAACACATGGATACATAGAAGGGAACAATAGAAACTGAGGCCTACTAAAGGGTGGAGGGTGGAAGGAGGAAGAGGAGCAGGAAAAATAACTAATGGGTACTAGGCTTAGTACCTGGATGACAAAATAAATGGAACACCAAACCTCTGTGACACAAGTTTACCTATATAACACACCTGCACATGTACTACTGAACTTAAAAGTTTAAAAAAGTTTCAATTACAATCATATTCTTTTATTGATGTTCATATCGTCCCATCTTACGCTTATAGAAGCCCCTCAGGTTGGCTCTTATGTCTTTTTGATATAATTACAGTGGACTTTGACAGCTTCCTTGTTTTTTGGCACAATAACATATCATAGATTCAACTTGTATATTTCCTACCACAGCCACGGAATCAATCATTTCTCTAAAAAGTCCTGGTTCCTTTTAATAGGGAACAGGATATAGAACTATGGGCTATTTTTATATTCTCAAAAAAACTTTCTGAAATTATATATTGGTTCAGTTACTAATGATGTGCATTAATGACATCCATTGTAAGGATAATGCTTTTTATATAAATTGTCTAAGCTAATACTGTTTAGTTTTGGCTTTTTTGTATCAGAGCTAAATAACAATTTATGGTGATTTCAAGTAACATTATTCTATTTTGTCTACAATCTTTACTCATATGATCTATATTTACTTACCAAAAAACTACTAAGAAAGGGCACTGGGACCAATTAACAAAGAGGCCTGAGGACTCAGGCTCACTCTTTAGGTGGCCAGAAACTTGAGCAAACGACCAGGTCTTTCTTTGTTTCTGACTCTTTGTCTACATAGGCAGGGGTAAAGGCAACGACCTGTCTCTATGAATAGTTGGCTGCTGGGTACGTTACTTGGTTATTCGATGTTAACAACCTGCCGGTCTTAGTCAGAGAAGCAAAGCCAGCCAAGAGAGGACTATAAGAGGGCCCAGATAAATTAGAGACACATGTTCACTTCCATCTTTCAGAACTAGAAAAAGGAAGGGGGTATGAGTGAAAAAACAGGCCCTGGCCATTTCTCACTTAAGTCTCTTCAGCCAAAGTTTGTTCGGTCATGGGGAGGAGAAAATGTTCAATAAACTGGATCTATTTGGTGACCATAATGGAAGCAGTCAAATTTTTGTGCATCAATATAAGAACTAGAGATTCTGGCATGAAGACTTATGTGGGATTTTTTCTTTTTGAGTCGGAGTCTCACTCTGTTGCTCAGGCTGGAGTGCAGTAGTGTCATCTCAGCTACTGCAACCTCCACCTCCCAGGTTCGAGCAATTCTCCTGCCTCAGCCTCCTGAGTAGCTGGGATTACAGGCACCTGCCACCAATGCCTGGCTGCTTTTTTTGAAATTTTTTTAGTAGAGATGGGGTTTCACCATGTTGGCCAAGCTGGTCTCAAACTCCTGACCTCAGGTGATCCATCTGCCTGGCCTCCCAAAATGCTGGGATTATAGGCATGAGCCACTGCACCCAGCCTAGGTGGGATTTCTTTAAGCTGGGTATTGACAAATCTCTCCAACCCTCTCACCTCAGGCTTTTACTGCAATTCAGTTATGCTCCACCAGGTGGTAGCAGATATCTTGGCTTTGTCATCTACGCTATGATCAAATTATAACTTTCTGTATGAATCCCATTATAAATTTTAACTGTATATTTTCAAATAAAAATTAAAAACATTAAATATTTTAAGAAAAATGTTTAATTATTAAGTATTTTAAAATACTTAATATTTAATATATTTAATTAAATGTTATTTTAATATAAATAGAAATCAGTATTGACCAGTCATATTTTTTAAGTCAAAAAGGCAAACTACATAAAAGTGTTCTTCATTCTGTCTCTAGCTAATCCTGTTCTTGTCTCTGGGCTTACTAGAATGATATGCTGCTTAATTTTTTTCTCTGATGTTCTCTTGCATGTCAGTAGGAAACGGCTGGCACAGGTCTGGGACCTTAGTCAAACTTAGAAGCACAAATTTCTTGCAGTTTCCTCCTGCTACCAGTTGTAGGATGTTGGGGTTTAGGAATAATTTTTGTGCCTGCCTTCTTTTACTTGGCAATAATTTTCTATTTATCATATTCAGAGTTTCACCTTTATCCTTTCTGTTGGCAAAATCAAGAAATGAAAATCTTTGACCTGCTGAGACCAAAAATCCCCATTCCACAAAGTGAGGCTTTCTTCAATTAGAGGGCAGTAATTTCCCAGTGATTCATAGAAGAACATCACTTTTTTTCCCATGAGCTTTTTGACTGGAAACTTATCTGAACTATTTTACATAAGGTGGTAGTTATCTTGCCACAAATCTGAGTTGCTACCAATAGTTTTAGAAAGTTCTATTCAAAGAGAGCATCTTGAAGCCAAAATGTAAAGTTTCTGAGCAAAAGCTTAACAAACATTTGTAAATCATTTTTAAAAACAAATCACCTAACTTTTTGTTACAAAATTTCTAAGCATTCAGAAACAGTGCAGCAAACACCTCTCTACCACCACTCAGATTAAATAATTATGAACATCTTGCCATATATTTTAATATATATCTATGTCTATTTTTTGTATAAAACATTTAAAATTGAGTTGCAGATATTGTGACCAGTTACCTCAAAACTGCTTGGCATGCATCCCCTAAATTTAAGGACATTTTGCTGCATAACCACATTATCACCCCAGGAAAACTAACAATACTTCCTCAATTTTATCTAAAAATCAGTTCAAATTCACATTTCCAAAATTTTTCTCTAATTTAAATGTTATAATTACATTTTGTTACTATGTCTCTTTAGACTTATAGAATAGAAATGCCGTATACGTGTGTGTATGTGTGTATCTAACTAGATAGATAGATATGATGATATTGACCTTTTGAAGAGACCAGTTGTCCTATAGAATTTCAGTATTTTGGATTTGTCTAATTTTTCTCTGTAGTGTCATTTAATCCTAAGAGCGTGTTGTCAAATTAATTTTATGATAACCAATTCCTAGTACCACGTGAAAGTTTTCAGAAGTTGCAGCGGTTTGAACCCACAAAATCTTTGTGATCTGAGAAAGTCTTGATTCTTTCGTAATTCAGGAATACTCGCAACTGTAGAATGCCAGAGCAGAACCACACCTGCCTTCCTCAGTGGACACATTAGAAAACTGAGGCCCAGAAAGGACAAGTGTGATGGTGTCTGTTCTATTGCTGTTGTAAGAAACTACTGCAAATTAGTGGCTTATAACAACACAAATTTGTTACCTTATAGTTCTGGAGGTTGGAAGTCCAAAATGGATCTCACTGGGTTAAAGATACTGACATTTCTTTCTGGAAAGTCTAAGGGAAAATCTGCTTCACGCTTTTTCTAGCTTTCAGAGGTCACCTGTGTTCCTTGGCTTCTTGTCACTTCCACCATCTTCAAATCTCTCTCTGACTCTGACCCTGACTCTCCTGCCTCCCTCTTCCACTTATAAGGACCCTTGTGATTCAGTCCACCTGGATACTCTTCCTATCTCAAGGTCATCTGATTAGCAATCATAATTCCATATGCAACCTAATTCCCCTTTGCCACATAACATATTTACAGGTTCCAGGGATTAGGACATAGGCATATTTAGGGGCCATTATTCTGCCTGCCACAATAAGTGACCTCAAAAGGATAATACTGTGAGTTACTTGCAAGAATCAGTTAGTACACTGCCACCTTAGATGCTTGTTTGTTTTGCACTGGAATTTGGTAAAAGGTAATCCTGTATTGAATCCCGTTCAAGAGAGTTTAATAGAAGAGGGATTAAAGGGATTTTATTACAGAATGACATTCTTATAATCAGGTAGATGCACAATTTGGTTCTGCAGGATAGTGCTGATTTGTCTATCTGATATATCTGAAGTCAGATCATTTTACGTGCTAGTTTTGTTAAGGAGGTTGAGTGAATATAATTAGAGAATTCAAATCACTTGAATGTTATTATTAACTTCAACTTGACTTTCTGAATTTTACTTGCTTTCTTTTATCTCTTCAAGGTACAATGAAAGAATCCAAAAATGTAGGAGAGGCATACACACCTTTTGTGGGTTATCTGCTCAAATCAAATCCAAAAGGATCAGGCCATTAATGTCCAAATGCATGTGGTGTCAAGACAACATTTTACTAAAAGGTGAGTCTCTGCTGTGATCTTAGATCCATTCAAAGTCCACAAGGCCCTGTGGGTGTTGTCTTGTTTTGATAATTTCTATGACTGCCAATGTCACAAAGAAATTTTTGTTTCTGGTTCAAATAGATATTTCTTCCAGATCACACCATTGATGTCTCATTAAATGCAATAGAATGTGTCTCATTAATGTTGGTGGGGTTTTTCTGAAATGGCAAATGAAAATCATTGAATATTGTTGATCAAGTAGGAAATCTAGTGTATTGGGAAGGGCAAACTATGAGGTTTTAGTTAATAGAAGTGAAATGTTTTACATTAGTAGTTTTAGATGACTTATTGGGGTAGTCAGATAAGACAGGAAGAAAGAAGCTACAGAATCTTGAATATATAACAGAACAGAGAGTTGAGCTAAGAAAATAGCTAGGGTCAAAACCAAATGTATCAAGGGGTACAGCTGAACTTTGAAATCTCTACTGTTGGGTGTCCTGATTATGAGGCCGATTCCTTAAGGACATTATAATGAAAAAAGCCACAGCTCCCACCTTTGGGGAATGTCTGTAAGGAGTTTGGGAGGGGGCTTGGGACCAAGGAAGTGATCTTGAAGGCATGATTTTGAATTGGAAATAACAGTTGTTAAAAAAAATTACCCAAGCACTAGTTAAGATGGTCAGGCAGACTTTACTGGAGGGAACCATGGCAATAGGCATAGGGGTCACTGCAACAGGGTCTTGCCAATCAGATTTAACTCTGACCCCATCCAGGACAAGTGGGGATTTGTAACCAAGGAATAGGGTGGTGACAGCGGGTGGAAAATGGCTAAGAGGAAACATCAAGAATAAGGGGTGTCTGGCTAAATTGACTTGATAGGATTCTTGCTGCAGGCAGGCCTGGGTGATAAGATATTGAGGGTGGTTAGATACCTAAAGTGGGGGATTTTCCCTAACCTGACTTAACAGGATTTTTGCTCACACTAGCTTCAACAAGTACTGGGAGGGAAGTCCAAGTTTGAGCCTCATTACAAGGAGCACTCAGAGGAGCTTGACTAAAGTTTTGGTCAAAGGAAAGAGTCTTTATCCCCATTATTATTCACACCTGTGAACTCAAGAACATTTTTGGACATTTCACCTGTGTTGAATCTTCCATGGAAGTGGCTGTGTCAGGGGAAATAAATGGAGTATTTCTGTGTATCCGCATTGAGTCATTTATTCTATCCGCTGGCCTTACTACCTGGAAAAGAACCCCAGGGCAATAGGAATTTATTCTTCTGCATGTTCTTAGGTCCTGGCCAAGAGGGCTGCCTGGAGGGGCAAACAGAAGGAGGATGCTTCCAGGTGAGGAGAGTATGTCACCACCATCAAGGAACCTGGAGGAGACAGGTCTCCAGCAATGGAAGAAGACTCCAAAGAACACATGAGAGTACTCACAAGCAAAGGAGTCAGCTGCAACTTATTTTTCTTCCTCCCTGTGCCCCAGTTTTGGAGGGGTTAACCATGTGTGCACAGACGAAAGGGCATGGCACAAATTGGGTAAATTGGGAAATGGCTAACCACACCCTCTTTTCTGATTATAGACTTGTTCATCTGCGGGAAGCCTGAGCTGAGGAAGGGGAGGAGACCCAAATGAAACTGTGTTCAGAGTTTTGACTATCACATGAAATTGTACATTTTAATTACTGATTAGTACCTTGTATTTCCTAAGAGTTATCATAATCATAATAGTCATAATCAAGTTTTTCATTTAGGGGCAGGAGAGCTAGCCTCACAGAGCAGAATTAGATGGAGAGTGGGAGACAAAAACGAAGGTCCTTTAGGATTCTATCCCAAGAGACTTGCTTGCTTAGTAAGATTGTGACAGTTGTGATAGTCCGGGTTAGAGATGTCTGGGACCTTCATTAGCATGGTGGGAGGTGGGGGAGGATGATGAGACACCAAAAGAGGAGACGTGAGCAATGCTAATAACATTTTGTCCGTTTTGTATTTGGTTGCATAACCAAAGTGATACTAAAATTATTCTTCGAATGTTTTGTCTTCCACCTTATCACAGGTCACTTAATATCGGCCCAATGTGTGGGAAATGAATTAGCACTCTCCATAGTCTATCCAATTAAGAATTCTGCTGGATTTACCTCAAGAGCTGGAAATCTCCTTTAATCTCCTGTCTCCTAGAATCTTAGCTTTATTAGCCCTTAAATCACAGCTAAAATATCTCAGATTTCAGATAAAGCTTTCTTCCATCCTCCCTTTTTTTGTTCTTCCCTCTTTCCTGCTCTGCTTCCTTTTTACAGCAAAGTTATATAACTTTACGAAAGAAAAGCAAATGAACAATAGACTCTATTTCCTCCATCCTGTTCCCTCACTCTGCTTTTCAGTGAAATTGTATTCATGTTATCCTGTGTGGACATCCTATTCTGTGTCCTGTTCTTCACTAAGCATTGTTTCTAGAACTTGATTGTGTTTTGACATAGTCCACATGTTTGCATAGCTAATGTCTGTGGGCTCCTTGACATGGAATTATAGCATGATTTCTTTAGCCTGGGTGTTGGGCTCTGGATCCTGTTTTTCTCACAGGACCTCAGTGGCTGCCAGTGCTCCCCGGGTACAGGCCTCCCCTCAATATGGCCCAGACAGGTTCTCTTTTAGCTTGAACACGTTGGTACTATTAACTTTGCTGCTTGTGAGACTATTTACTTGGGGCTGTACATAAAAGAGAAATTCCTGGCACTAAGGCTAAGAAGGATCTGTTAAGACATTTTTAACATTTTGCCAGAAGACAATAAAAAATGTGAACCAGCCAAGAGTTGGTTCATCTAAGGATAAGATCATAAATGGATGAAATGTGAGAAGATCCAGGGGACTTGTTTTTCTTCAAGCTCCAGGAAGGCCTTTCTGATATAGTCCAAATAATTACTTTTTAACTTTGTTGTAAAGGTCTTAATTTGATTTTAAATTTTTTGCTTTTCAACTGCAATTTTCGCTGTCTGGCAGACTTTCAGGTTTTCTGTTTTTGTGAGTGCTTAACAAACTTTTCTTGTGACTAATTGAATCAGCCAAATCAGTGAAATTCTTTTGTGTGATTTTTTTTTTGACTCTCAGTATTTTTTATCCTTCCACTACTTTTTAACATTTTTTATTATGGAAAAAATTTAAAACTAAAAAAAATAGAGGGAAATAGAAAAATGAACCTTCCTCTACCTGTGGCCCAGCTTCAATGACCATAACTTTCTGCTCTTCCTGTCTTATCTTTCTCCCTAATTCATTTCTTCCTCCCCATTCTAGTATTTTAAGGCAAACCCCAGACATCATATGGTTTCATCCATAAATACTTCATGCACATCACATTTTGTTAAATGACCATGGTACAAAGGACAAAGCAAATGGGCTAAAATGTACACAGTGAGCGGATCTGGGTGGTGGGGATTCAAGTGTTCTTTGCATGACTTTTACTCTGGTAAATTTTCTGTAAGTTTGAAATTATGTCCAAATAAAAACTTAAACAAATGAACAAACCAAAAACATGACCATAATATTCTCCTGTCTGACCACCCATGTGACAGATTTTTTGTTTTATGATACATTATGCTCATGGAAAGAAATTAAGGAAAAAAACCCAGAAAAATATTACAAAGAAAATACAAATCATGAATAATTCTAACACCCAGACATAATCACTATTAAGTGATTTTGCATTTTTCTCCAGGCTATTAAATAGACACTTGTTGTACTGGAGCCGTATTAACTGCAGTAGGGATGACACCAGGTTCAAGAGGCTGAAGAAGAGACCTGGAGCCAGCAAAGGAGGCATAGAGTTTATTGAAGGGAACTTGCATACAGAGCAGTCCAGTGGTGGCGGACTGGCTGGGAGAACCTCAGCCTCTTGTAAAAAGCATGCCGTTCACATAACATAGCATGTCCACTTAACACCCTCCCCGCAGCAACCTCCGTGTGGGAACCCTCATTTCTTGTTAACTTATTGCTGTCAGGTGTGGCTACCATACAACACTGACACACACACAAACATATGCATGTTATTTAAAAAGACATATAATACTTATGGGCTCATAAGAAAACACACTGGTTGCCACCCTCCCCTGTAGCATCCTCCCCTGCAGTGCATGCTCCTTCTCTCTCTCCACGTCTTCTGCCATCAGGCCCTCCCTCATGGTAAAATGCCAGGTATAGCTCAGTCTCCAGCACAGCATCTTGTGCATCTACCACAGCTGTGCAGATGAAAATAAATTATATTTGCTTATATTTTTCTTAAGAGGGTATGTTTTTCATGTTATGTTTGATCTTAAAAATCTTTGTTTTGGGGTGGTGGACACTGCAGATGGGCCTTTTCAGTAGCTGCTCTGACCTTCTCCTAGCAGGTCTTCCTCCACCACAGAGGCTGGGAAGCAAATGGTACATTTCCAGACTCCCTGACAGCCAGCGCTCTCATGTGGCTGATGTGAGACTTGGAAAGTTCACATTTCTAAGCACAGGCAGTGGGATTTGGTTCCTCCAGCTGCTGTGAAGGTTCCGGTGTCTGGTTCTCTGTATCTTGGTGCTAAGTGGTAGGCAGGGGAGGTTATGAAGTTTTGCCAGAACACTTTCATAGAGGGATCAGGTATTTCTCCTGAGTAAATTATTCCTGATTGTATAGCAACTAAATTTGGATCACTGGGCCTCCCAATATGTTATAAGCTTCCTAATACCGTATAACGAACACCTTTCTGCTTGAACTAGTTATAGTGAATTTTATTTCTTCCAAATAAGAAACCTGACAGAAGAAATTGTTGCATTCCATGTTACTTCCTAAGATTTTAAAAGCAAACCCTCTAAACTTCAGTTACTCATGGTTTTAATAATTATTTATATTTTGCCCATACTCCTGAAGTGGATACTTTCACATCACTTATTTTATTTGGGAAACAACCGTAGTTGGTAATTATGGCAGGTAATAGTCTATCCACTTTTCTGTTTTTGAGATAAGATCTGGCTCCATTGCCCAGGCTGGAGTGTAGTGGCTCCACCTTGCTTCACTGCAACCTCTGCGTCCTGGGCTCAAGGGAGCCTTCCACCTCAGCCTCCCAAGTAGCTGGGATTATAGGCGCATGCCACCACGCCCAGCAAAATTTTTGCATTTTTTGTAGAGATGGGGTTTCACCGTGTTGCCCAGACTGGTCTCGAACTCCTGACCTCAAATGATCCACCCACCTCGGCTTTCTAAAGTGCTGAGCTACTATGCGTGGCCTATGTACTTTTCATAGTGGAAACAGACAAAGAAAGCTTAAGTGCCTCATCCAAAGACATGTAACTTATCTGTTGCACTGCCTAGAATCCCATTCCTTTCCACTATTCCATGTACTTAGCCTGTTCAGAAACTTGAAAGTCCCATGAAAGTCTTGGAAGCTAATTAGAGCTCTGGAAAAATTTGTAGGAGGGGTGACAGACCCAGCATGGTGATTCCTATCGATATGCTTATCTGTTTAAAATTTGGTGGCATGTTTATTTTAAATTCTTTATTTACCTGTTATAATTTTCTGCTTAATGTACAAAACTTGGGGAAAATTTAGAAAATCCTAAAGAAGCAGAAATAATCATTCATTAGTTCACTACCAAGCAATTTTCATTTATAATGAGTGTATATTTATAATATATAAGTTTCTCATTTATGAGAGGACAGATAGAAACAGAACATTTAAAGAAAATTAAGGCATTTTGAACAATAACCACATCTTTGGGTTGATATCAAGAAAGACCATCATATTCTTCCAGAAACATTTCCCGTTGCCTTTGTGAGGGATCAATCCTGTAATGACCCCAAAGGTTATTATTGGGCTTTCATCTCTTGCCTATTTTCACTAAACTTAAAAATATTTGCCCTCCATGTGCTGGGACTTCAGTTGCAGAGTTTGCTGCTTTAATTGGTTCTAGCTTCCTGTGCTATCTAGTTACTCAGGTTCCCACATTTTAGAGGCAGGGACCTAGTGCTGTATCTCTATTGTTCCCTCACCCTATCTTCTAATACAGCTCTTTTTTTTTGATAGGGTCTTGCTCTGTCACCCAGGTTGGAGTGCAGTGGTGCAATCACAGCTCACTGCAGCCTTCGCCTCCCAGGCTCAAGCAGATCCTCCCACCTCAGCCTCCTGAGTATCTGGCACTACAGGCACACACCACCATGTCCAGCTGTGTGTGGGTATATTTTTAAAACTGTTTGTAGAGATGGGGTTTTGCCATGTTGCCCAAGCTGGCCTTCAACTCTTGGGGCTCAAGTGAGCCTCCCACCTCAGCCTCCCAAAGTGCTGGGATGACAGGCATGAGCCCCTGCATCTGGCCTCAGCTGTTGATTTAAATGGGTACCCCTGCTTGTCTCTACTCCAAGTGTCCTCCACTTGTGTCCAGGGGTCAAGGGAGGGGACGGATGTGGTGGTTATTCCCAACAGAGGGGAAGGTCCCCTAGCCCCACTCGGTGCTGGAATCACAGTTGTCCCTCCAGTTCCCAGTTGCACCTTCGTGCTATTTCTGCCCAGCTTCCTGTCCTGTTGGCCTTCACCCAGCGGTTCTCCATTTCTCATACCACTTACTTAGCTCTTCCTCTCAAGACTAAGACTCTTCTTTGGATCCTTGAAATGCACCTTTATTCCTGTGACAGGTTCTACCCTGTGCTTGTTGTATCCTTGACCCCTACTTCACTCCTTGCATAATAGCAAAGTTCACTCAAAGTTGTCATCCAAGTCTTGATATTTTTTCCATGGTCTGGGCCAGGAAAACCAGCAACTCCCAGAGGCTGTGATCTCACTACAGCAACTTCTTCTCACCTACCCCAATTCCACCCACCTTTGTGGGGGGGTCTTGTCTCTAGTGGACTCCTACAATGACCACTCAGGCTCAGACAGATGAGGGCCACCTCCTCCAGTGACTAGCCAGTACCCCTTATTGATGTCCCATTATTCTTCTAACACTAATGATTTCAAATACAGCAGATGAGCAAAGGAAAACTCTGGCTGGTACGTGACTTCAGCCAGAGCAAAATGACAGACAACATTGCCTTGAAATGTGACTTTTGGAGATAGAGATAGGGCAGCCCCAACTTCCCCAAAATCAAATTAATGCAATTAGACAACTTGTGACCATCACAGCTACCTTCAGGGTATTGATGTTACATGCTGATTGTTACCTCTAAAGTTCCAACCTAAATTCTTAAAATCTTTTAGGACACTTTCATTTGAGTGAATATCTTTTAAACTATATAATGTCTCCAATTGTTAACAAACCCTAAGAAATATTTTTAAAAGTAATTAAAAGGTGATCATATATTTACCTCATGACTTCTTTCATTCAAGAGAAAAGCAAACACTAGTTCGTTGAAGCTACCATTTTCAGGTTTCTCCTACTGACAGATAATAGAATGAGACAATATGGCTGTGAATTTTCTATCGCAAAGGCCGGGAAAGACTTAGAATATGAGGTTTATACTTTCCAAAGCAGATGTGGAGGAATAGAATATTAGAGGAGAACGAGCGAGCCAGGCGGAGGGAAGAGGACCACAGTGAGAGTAGGAATAGATCTCTCAGACAGGCCCTGGCTGCCAAAACTCAGGGAAGGAGATGACAATACAAATGTATTTGTTTTCTATTGCTGCTGAAACAAATTACTACAAACTTTGTGGCTTAAAACAACACAAACATATTGTCTACAGATCTGGAGGTCAAAAGTCCTACAAGGATGTCACTGGGCTAAAATTAAGGTGTTGGCAGGGCTGCATTCCTTTCTGGACATTTTAGGAGAGAATTGGTTTCCTGGCATTTATTTGCCAGCTTCTAGAAGCAGCCTGCCTTCCTCAGCTCATGCCCACTTCCCTACACAAAGGCAGCACTGGCCAGTGGTGTCTTTCTTATACTGTATTGCTCTCACACTGACTCTTCTGCTTCTTCCACATTTGAGGGCCCTTGTGATTCCACTGGGCTCACCTGGATAATTTGGGACACTCTTCCTATCTCAAGGTCAGCTGATTAGCAATCTTAATTCCACTGTACTTTAATTCACCCTTGCTATGTAACAACATCATCATAGGTTCTAGAGATAAGGAAGTGGGCATCTTTGGGTGACCATTATTCTGCCCACTGTGAAGTTCATTCAGGTTTGGAGATACATACCCTGTTTCTTCTCTGGCATCCTGGAAGCTTTATTAGCCTCTATAAGCTCTCTGTACTGTCCTGGGGAGACAGCAGTCAAGTAGACGTGGCAGTGAGGGTGCCGGTGATTCCTGGGCCCCAGGGATGAGCATGGAGGTAGCTGCAAGAGCTGGCAGGTCCCACAGGGACTGACTGGTCAGGACAGTGAGGCATGAGTGAAGACCACCACGAATCTCACCATGGGACCAGATGAGGGTGCGATGCCTTAGAGCATACCAGCGAGGGCCAGATAAGATTGCTCTCAGCATTGTCACGAGGGAGCTGCCGATGACTGAGGAGCTCCACTCCAACACTGCAAAATCCCTCCTGGAAGGGAGAAGGAACAACCTCTGAATTGATCCCCAAACATCTAAGTTGGTTCAGAAAACACTGAAGTTACTGTGAAAACCACGATTTGACTAAGATGAAGTTTCTGTCACTAGGCTGGATGGGAATTTGAGATAGAAATTAAGTTGTTGTAGAAAAATAATGAAGTTCATATTTCACACCCCTAATTTTGTGCTGAGTTGCACCTGCTACATATAAATTGGGACAGTGCTGCTCTATATGCCTTTCTGATAATACTATTGGGAGAGACTTCTTTATTTGCAAGCACTTGGCGAAATGAAAGCTCACTGTAAATCTGTGTTTTCCTCCTTAAGCTCCTTGGGTGAGGTGGACGTTGAAGTCAGACTCTGGAGGGAGAAGTATGTGACATTCTGTTGAGGCTGTTACCTCAACATGGCTATTTTGAAACCATCACATTTTCAGCATTTTTTTTAAGACCAAGTAAAATGTTAAATATAAATCCCCACTCAGCTATGTGCTTTGCTCAGAGGTGTGACTGCAGGGGGCACAGGCTGGTTGGGGGCTGGTGCCCTTCCTGGGTGGGGAGTGGTCACCTCACTGGGGTTGTCCTGAGTTGTTATCTTCTGCTCACAGTCGCTGTCCCACATGGTGCCCTCTAATGGTTTTTCATCATAATCTTAACAACTATCAGGTCACCCAATTTGCCCTAAAAATCACTGAAAGGCACCCCTTTGGAAGAAAGTGGTCAGGGGAAGAAATCACCAAGAGCTGTAAAGTTTGAGGCCTCAGGAGATTTAATTGCAATGATTTGACCTCAGCTTAAGAGTAGCATTGAGAGTGTTCTGAGAAACCCCCCCCAAGACTGTGATGGTCTTTGCTGGATACTGGAGGCCCAGGCCCTGACACTGCAGAGACAAGGCATTGGGCCTCCTGAGGGGCTGACCAACTTTCTGGCTTCCTCACCATGTGCCAGCGTTTCTAGGGTTGACCCCATGTGTTGGGCTGAGAGTTCTTGGACTTATTACAGAGAATGTGATTGTGATCAGTGGGTTAGTCAGTATAATTTGAATGCTTAATATGTATGGTTTTGTATTTGAATTAAGTGAAAAAATAATCATTATGACATCAGTAATAATAATAACTAATATTTATTGAATGCTTACTGTGTGCTAGGCACCAGGCTAAAGTACTTTACATACATTATCTCATTTAATCCACATAAGAGCTCTGAGGGGGAAGAATGATTATTATCCTCATTTTAGAGGGGTTAGTGTTCCCTGCCTACAGTCACCCAGCTTGCAAGTGACCAAGCCAGGGCTTGAACCCTGGTCTGTCTCTCTGGCTCCAGAACCTGGGTGACAAGCAGTATTAATGTCACTGCTGTAGAGAACATAGCTCTGACATTTGGGGATGGATCTCTCTTGGAACCATGCTTTCTTACCCTAGTAGCTATTAGCAAGCCAATAATTGGGAGTTTACTCTGCACAGAGACAGGGTGGATCTGGCTTCAGGAATTTAGGGTAGGGATGGGAGGGACTTCTGGACCCTTGAGACCCTGAAGGGGCTCACATAAGGGTCAGCTTATGGGAGTGAGAATGGTGGGGTGGAGAACTAGAGCTCAATAATACTGCCTTATATAAACCCGACTGACATTTTTCAGTTTATATTGTCCGTGGACTATTACAAAAGAAGCATTTTCCTAAGGATAAAGCCACATATAGGAATGTTAATTACAGATACAGCTCATTGGTTTATGCAGTTCCTTCCCAATAATTTGAGGTGATTCTTGTGATCCTGGAATCTAAACATGGCATCATTATCATGTCCTGGACAGAAGCAGACATGTAGTATAGGAAGGGCACAACCTTTCTGGATGTTACACAATAGCAGCAGCAGGCAGGAGACCAAATAGCATATGGTTTTCATAAATAGGAGGAGATGCATTCTTCTTATGATGTGAACATTTCAAGTTCAGTTGGTTGTCAGGGCATTGGGTAGGACTGGTGACATACTGTCTTTCAGACTCTCGGCTCTGGTGGTGGCAAATTTGATGTCCCATCAGTCTACACACTCTGGAGGGTAGTTTAAAGCCATGGTTTCATCTCTGAGCTGTTGGGTGGGACAGAACAGAGGAAGAGATATTAGACGTGGGTGAACAGAAAATCTGACCACGGAGATCTCAATGCTTTGACAAGTGAAACCACAGAAACACAAGGCTCTATTTTTTTTAGTTTTAAAGGGAATATTGGTCAATTCACTGCCATTGAAAATGGTGTGACTAAATTCGGGCATTTGATGTGTCTATTATCCCTTCTTCCTCAGAGGAAAGGAGTCTGGGGCGATTCCTCATCCCTGGGACCCCAAGAAACCTCTCTGCATTCTCCCTAGACCAGCCTTCTCCTTCCATTTTATGAATGTAGTATGTTCTCTGTGACAGTGCTACCTCCACCACTGATGACAAAGCTCTGTGAACTGGACACTACAAGTGCTGGGGACAATTCTTCAGGGTCCTCCACCTCTGGCTGGTGGTCTCCACCCACAGGCCCTTGCCGACCTGTTTCCTGGACAGTCAGATCTGAGTCCGTTTCCCCACACTGCAACGGGAGTAATGCCTGGTGTCGGGTCAGTGTATCACTGCTTTTCTGGGCCTCCAGGGAGTTCTGGTGCGTAGAATTCCTGTGGGCCATGGCATTCTTCTGAGGCTCATCAAAGCTCAGTGAGAAGGTGACCGTGCCACTGCCGAAGATGACCTTCTGTTTGCATCTGGGCTGCTGCTGCGATTGTTGCTGCTGTTGGAGGGTCAGGGGCTGCTGCTGCTGCTCTTGCTGGGTTAGGGCCAGCGGCTGCTGCTGCTTCTGCCTCTCGGGCTGTGGGAATGGGTCTTCACTGTTGCTCTTGCTGCTGATGGAGGAGGAGGGGGTTGATCCAGTAGAGCCCCCAAGGCTGCTGGACCGCTTGCGGGAGACGTTGCTGCGGCGGAGTGTGGCCCGGGCAGCCACCTTGAAAGCATGAGCCGCGGTGCTACAACGCACCTCCTCGATGGTGTTGCGGGATGGCTTGAAGAGAATGATGTAGATCTTGTTGAAGAAGATGCATGCCAGCAAGCCAAAGCTGGCTGCCAGGATGGCAATCACCTCCACGGCAGAGACAAACTTGCCATAGGTGCTGGCATAGGCTGGAATGAAAGAGATCCAGACGATGAAGAAGATGAGCATGCTGAAGGTGATGAACTTGGCTTCGTTGAAGTTCTCTGGCAGCTTCCGGGACTTGAAGGCGAAGAAGAAGCAGATGGCAGCCAGCAGGCAGGTGTAGCCGATCAGGAAGCCCAGTGCCATGAGTGAGCCCTCGTGGCACGTGATGAAGATGATCTCATCCTCCAGCTCGTGGTTGCGGTAGCTTGATGGGGGTGCAGTGTAGAGCCAGATCACACAGATGACGATCTGCATGAAGGTGCAGAGGAAAACCAGTAGGAACTGCAGGTTGAGCCCCCACCACTTGCGGTGGAAGCTGGTGGGGATCTTGGCCTCAAACACCAGGAGGACGCGGTTGGTTTTCACCAGGATGCATGAGATGCAGAGCACGAAGCTGATGCCAAAGGCTGGCTGGCGTAGGCGACACGTCCAGTCCTGGGGCTCCCCGATGAAGAACAGGGAGCTGGAGAAGCAGCAGAGCAGGGAGAAGAGGAGGAGGTAGGAGAGCTCTCGGTTGGTGGCCTTGACAATGGGTGTGTTGCGGAATTTGATGAACACACCCAGCACAAAGGCTGTTAGGAAAATGCCCAGCACGGCAAAGAGGGTGAGTGCGATCCCAAATGGCTCCGTCCATGACAGAAATTCAATCTCCTTGGCAATGCAGGAGGTGTGGTTCTCATTGGACCAGAAGTCATCTGGGCACTTGTTACAGGCACTGGCATCTGTAAAATGTCCCGGTGAAGAGTGAGTTACTGTGAGGCATAGACTAAAACGTATGAGTGTGCATGTGGTGGTGGGAATACGTAGGTTATTGGATGTGGTCACTATATATTTTCTTCATTTTGATGAAATCATTTTGATTTTCACATTATCAAAAAATATGCTGAACCCTGACATGTTTAATAACATGGTTAATTTCATGTAACTCTGATGATTCTGTGGTCAGTTTGTTTTCCCTTTGCACATGACATGGGTGGGGGCCCTTGCTTCCTCTAACACTATGTGCCGATGGTGTATAGCAGGGAATGGTCAACCTTGCTGGACAGGTGGCTGCCTTGCACACCAGAGGTCTAGCATCAATTCTTCACGCAATGATTCAAGCTCAGCCTGATTTATTTATTTATTTAAATATTACTGTGTAATATTTGAGGTTTATAACATGGTAGTGTGGGATACATATGGGCAGTAAACTGGCTACTCTAGTGAAGCAAATGAACATATCTGACATCTCACATGGAGACTGATTTAATTTGGATATATGGATGGTCTCTGTAGACATGCCAGAGCAGACTTCCTTTTAGATCAAGGCAGAGTATCCCATGCACATGACCTGTGCTTTCCTCACTCCACACCCACAGCTTTTCAATGAGGGAGGCTGCAAACTCATTCAATTGACAACTGTTTACTAAGTCTCTGCTAACTCCCAGGCAGTGTGCAGTTTTGGGCAGTGAAAGGAGCATGGGTTTTGCAGTTAGAGTTCTGGATGGAATCCTGGCCATGCTACTTACTAGTGATGTGACTTTGGTCACTTCTTAACCTCTCAGAGCCTCAATTTCCTAATCTGTAAAATGGAAGCAGCAATAACCCCATTATTGGGGTGAGGATAAAATGAGATAATAATATCAACTATAGTTAATATTTATAGAGTACTTCTAATAAGCCAAAGTTTTATTTAACAAATATTTATCTAGAATTTACCATATGCATTACCAATATTAATTTGTTTAATTCTTCAAACTCTATAGGATAGGTTTAATTATTATTCCCACCTAAAAATAACCTGAAGCACAGGGAAAACATAAGACAGACAGCAAATTCAGTGCCAGGCACCCAGCAGGCAATCTATCATGGCCTATTAACTCTGGAGTCTGGAGCAGACAGAACTTTGTCCATTCAAGGCCACTAAACTCTAACAAGAAGGAAACATATTGGCCAGCAGCATAAAGTAAAAGAAAGATGTATAATAGGTGTTGTTAGCTTTTATGGTATTAAAAGAACATTTAACATTCTTTTCCTATTGCACTTCCATGCCCAACATTTTGTGATGCTCAGATATACTCTTGTTAAATGAGAAACTATGCAAAACACCATCTAAGCCCAGCCCTTCCATAGGCTTCACTAACCCCAGGCCTCTGAAGTGGACCAAGCCCTGCACAGTGCCCAAGAGGAGTTCTTTTACCTGTCTCGTCGCTGTACTCCCCATCAGGACACTCCACACACTCAAAGCAGCAGGTGGGCTCCCCCTCAATGATCCCTTTCCTGGTCCCTGCCAGGCAGTCTCGGCTGCAGTTGGAGAAGGGCACCTGGAGGACGGACAGCACAAAGGTGAGTGGCTGCAGCTACAGGGTCAGGGGCCAGCTCTATAGCCTCTTCAAAACATTTAAGAGGGAGGAGTTGGCCGGGCACGGTGGCTCACGCCTGTAATCCCAGCACTTTGGGAGGCTGAGGCAGGTGGATCACGAGAAGAGATCGAGGCCATCCTGGCCAACATGGTGAAACCCCATCTCTACTAAAAGTACAATAAATTAGCCAGGCGTGGTGATGCCTGTCTGTAGTCCCTGCTACTGGGGAGGCTGAGCAGGAGAATTGCTTGAAACCGGAAAACGGAAGTCGCAGTGAGCCGGGATCCCGCCACTGCACTCCAGCCTGGCTATAGAGCGAGACTCTGTCTCAAAAAAAAAAAAAAAAAGAGGGAGGAGTTGGGGCACAAGAATCAGTGTGACAAACGCTGGGCCCATTCCAGGCAAAGGGAGGTCCAGAAGTCCTTGGTTCTGATATCTGTGAAAGGGACAGATGCCTATGGGCAAGTGTGTACAGGCACACACACACATGTGCATGCACACATACATACACATACACTCATGGGATTCTGTGATGATCTGGGAAGAGCACCACTACTTTCTACTACTTGAAAACAGATGAAAAATCCTAAAACACTAGCCAACAGACTCAAAGGACATAAGAAAGAAAATGCATCATGAATATGTTGGGTTTATGCCCAGGAATGCAAAAAAATCTAATATAAGAAAAATCTGTAAGTATTATTCACTGAATTAACAAATTAATGGAGAAAAACATCATATGATCATCAATAGATAAATAAAAAGCACTTTATGAAATTCATCACAAACTATTGATAAAAGCTTAGCAAAAAGGAGTGGGAAGAAATATCTTTAACTCGAAAAAGGGTACCAAAAACCTCCTATAGTAAACATCATCTGTATAGAGAAAGTATTAAATCATGTCCCTTTAAAACAAGGATGTCCACTATCACCACTACTCTTTAACTCTGCATTGGAGGTCCTAGCTAGTGGAATCAGACAAGAAAAATAAGTAACAGTGAAATCGCAGCATCGCATCAGAAACCCGCTAACCTAAGAAACATTTGGTAAGAAGATGAAGTCGAATCTTTGGTTATGTTCTAAAAAGTGGCCCAAGACAGCCTGGGGTGGTGGTTCACACCTGTAATCCCAGCACTTTGGGAGGCCAAGGAGTGTAGATCACCTGAGGTCAGGAGTTTGGGACCAGCCTGGCCAACATGGTGAAACCCCATCTCTACTAAACATAGAAAAATTCGCCAGGAGTGGTGGTGTGCCTGCAATCCCAGCTACTCGGGAGGCTGAGGTGGGAGAATTGCTTAAACCTGGGAGGCGGAGGCTGCAGTGAGCCAAGATTGAGCCACTGCACTCCAGCCTAGGCGACAGAGCGAGACCCCGTCTTAAAAAATAAAAGTGGCCCAAGATGCTCAAAGGTGACAATAAAAAGGCAAATGCAAATAGAAAGGTGGTGGGTCTTATCCAGGCTTCCTGGGAGAGTTAAGAGGATGCCCTGTCTGGGGTCTGTGTTCTACAGAGGACCTGGGTTCTCAGCAGCCTTCTATATTCTAGGACACAACCATTGTAGAATGGTCATCATTCCAGTGTATCACATTTCTCTTTCTTCAGAGAAGTCATATTGATTGAGGGATGGGCTTCTGGTTATTAACAGGCTTCTAGATGTAGTGATACTGAGGGACACTAGCATCCTCTTCTCTGCTACAGGTCTCCTGGAGGAAGAGAATAAATTGTCCTTTTGGTTTACAGGTCAACCCTGGGCTATCTGGATGACAGCGAACTACCTCTGTGTGAACTGTTCAGGCCATGAAGGGTATAGTGACAACACCAAATGACTCAGTTGAAAACATCCAGCTCCATTTTGGGCCCCAGTGTCTCTCAATGGCTGTTACTGGCCATTGGGGTGGGGGCAATTCTTTGTCATGTAAGATTGTGCCACACATGTTGGACACTTAGTATCCCTGGATCCCAAGTGCTGAAGGCTGTTAATACTTCCCGGTCATTGTGACAACCCAAAAGCAGTCCCCTTCACTTTAAGACTTGTCTCCCTTTCCCTTGGCTCAGTTGAGAGCCAATGACTTGACCAATGTTTACATTTGCTTATGTTGCTCTGGTTAGGGAAAGTTTTAGCCAAGGAAACTATGACTATCTAGGGAGTCATATTTGTGAAAAATGAAACTGTTTCAGTACAGTAGGAAGGCATGGGGCTCAGGTTCTGGGGATTCTTCTCTTTACACTAAACACTATGTATTTCATAGGGAGCCCCAAGATTGCATAGGCCAGAGAGTTCAGGGAAGTGGACTCTTTATTTTGGAAGTCCAGTGGGGAAGCCAAAGGCCCTCCCAAAGCCCAGCACAGTTTCCTGCCCCTAGTGGAGGCATCTTTTCTGACCTACCTCCCTGGAGAACCCACTCCACAGGATTTTCTCCTCGTTGATGAAGAGTCTTTCTCCCTTCTTGGCATAGACGTTGTAATACCCAACTTCCTTAAATATGATGGAGCCATCCTCTGGGGAGAGGTGCCAGTTGATGATGGAATAGTTCCCCACCAGGTCACCACACTCATCAAAGGTCACCTGCTCCCCCATATTGTTGGTAAAGTTTAGGTGCCGTAGGTGCTTCAGGACCTAAAGAGGAGCAGAGATGAATGAGTACAAGCCACACGACTGCCACATAGGACCAACCAGGTAGGCTGTGCCCTGCACAAGAACAATAAACTATTTTGCTCCAGTGAAGTGGGATGACTGTGACTTGAGGAAGAGGCAGCTTTTTCTAACTCACACCCAAGTACTTGTATGTATTAGCAGCAGCTCTGGTAAGCCATGGGCTTTAATTATTATTCGATTGTAGTTAGGGTAGGAAGCACCTTCTTGAAGATGGGGAAAGGAATGGGAGCCATCTCACCTGGCAACTGGCCAGGTCAAAGATTCTGCAGGTGTGCCATCACCTGGTGGTGCCCCAGGAGGAGCGGGATTTATAATCTGGATCCCATCCCTGGCATCTTCTGAGCTGGGCATTGGGGAAGGAGAGGAGAAATGGCTGAGAGCTCTTCTTATTGGCACTTTCTTTCCCTATGATCCTGCTGCTGTGGAAGCGCTTTGCTGCTAAAATTCACAGGGGGGCACAAACCCTTAGTAGGAGCACCCTTAGTATGGGTGGAAGGAAGAAAGAGATGAAGCTGTGGGTGAAGCCCTGGCTATTATTGTTGTCAGAGCCATGGCAAATCCTTGAATTTTTATGAGGTTCTACATGTCTCAAAGCCTTTGCACAGAAAAGTCATCGTGATAATTACTAACACGTATCACATGTTAGCATTTAAACATTTTTAGATCTCAGTCACTTGACTACTGTTGAGGCTCAATCCTAAGTACTTTATATTCATTATCTAATTGAATCCTCATAACAAATAGTATTAAGCTGATTTTATTGCTGGAGAAACTGAGGCACAGAAAACTTAAGTATCTCGCCCAGGGTCATAAGCCTGCGTTGTGAATTGCTATACTCTACTGCAGCATCATTGGGCTCCTGGCTCTGCTTCCTCGCATGCTCCTGACATCAGTCAAGAGGGGGCAGTGGGTGCTCTGCCACTTGTCTTTCATATGGGGCCAGCCTTGTGTCACTGTGGCACCATGTGAGAGTAGGGCAGGGTCCAGCCTGTGAGTGTAGGACACAGCTTCCACTGCACCTCCTGAGTCTCCAGCACTCTCCCGTTCTGAGCTATTTTTTTTTGTTTGTTTGTTTTTTGTAGAGGCAGAGCCTCACTATGTTGCCTAGGCTGGTCTCGAACTCCTGGGCTCAAGCGACCCTCCTGCCTCAGTCTCCCAAATTGCCGGAATTAGAGGCATGAGCCACTGTGCCCTGCCATTTATCTTTTCTTTTTAAGTTCAGCTTTTTATTGAACACATTATGTAAAAGAGGTTTAGTCAAAAAGACCAAAGCCCATGTCATCATCGGACTCCTCGGATTCTTTCTTTGCTTTCACTTTCTTCTCCTCAGCTGGAGCAGTAGCAGTAGGGGGCAGGAACTCCTGCTGGTGCAGCACCAGCTGCTGGAGCAGGTCCATCAGACCCTACATTGCAGATGAGGCTTCCAACGTCGACGTTAGCCAGGGCCTTTGCAAATAAGCCAGGCCGAAAAGGTTCAACATTTACACCGGCTGCTTTAATGAGGGCATTGATCTTATCCTACGTGACAGTCACCTCATCGTCGTGCGGAATGAGGGCTGAGTAGATGCAGGTGGGCTCAGAGGCCATGGCATGGGTGAATGTGGGGCTGGCATTGCCGGAAGTCACCAGATGAAGTCAGGGCCTCACCCCAACGTGGCCTTAGCTTCCTCGGAAGGACCGAGTACCTTGGCGGCAGCTGAGGAAAGGCTAAAGGCTATCATGTTTTCAAGGTACCTAAAATCCAACATCTAATCTGACAGTGGGACAAAGTTTGGGCTGGGTCCATTTAATGGATGACCTTAGTAGGCCTTTCTGAGCCTACATTAATCTGATGTGCATGACAAACATGTAGACTGAGCCAGCCCTCTCCTGTCCCATTCCACTCCAGAGATGACACTGCTTCTTGACAATTTGTATCTGTACTGACTTTATTTATTTATAGTAAGGACGATTAAATACTGGAGAGGAGTCACTTGGATTTATCCATAAGTAGCTCCAAGATATGCTTGGGGGCAAAGTCCATGATAGACTATGTGTGCTCCTAGGCATACCACCCTGGGCGCCTCTCCTAATCTGCAGTCTGGGACCTCCTCACTGCTCCCCTGGTGGGCCCTGGCTGCCCTGACTTTTGACCCAGGCCTATGAAGGAGAGGGACCCCTCACTCCCTGCTACCTGGTTCTGCAACCAGAGCTGCTGAGCCATCCTCAAAAAATTTGGAGAATGACTCCTACTAAGGATCTGTGCCCCCTGTGTTCTCCCAAGCCTTCTCACCTTCTCTGATGATTGACAACTTTATTTTTGCCTTCATTTTTACTGAGGACTTAAGGCAGTCAGTGGAGAGGAGGTGTTCTAGACATGTTTCTTTCTTTAACCTCCACCTCCTCTTCTTATCCCTCCTCGCTCTTGGGGTGACCTGACTTCCTCCTACCCAGAGTGGTGTACATCCTTTTGTCTCTACCCCAACACACCCCTGTCCTGACACATCCTCTTGCCCTCAGAGGGCCATGCAGTTCTTTTCCTCTTTAATACCGCTGCCACTCCTGCATTGCTCGAAACCTTTCTCTTAGCAACTTGGGGATCTTTCTGACACAGCCAACTATCCTCCATGCTGTAATCATGCCCTTCCGACTTCCTGCTGGGGACCTACCAAGACTCAGATGAAATGTGCTTCAAACTTCTCCATGTAGCTTCCAAAGCCCTCCATACTTTGGTCCCATGTACCTACCATGACTTGTCAGTGCAAATGTTTCATCCTAATCATATAGTTTCCACTGTCCTGTCCGCATGCCATGCTAGGCCTGTGTGTGTAACAGGAGATGAGAAGAGTGAAGAGGTAGGAAACTACCTCTTATTTGTACTTCCCATGTGCCAGGCTGTTCTAATACTTAATACACACTACATCACTTAATCCTCACAATACCTCTGTGGATTAGAACAATTATTATCTTCATTTTCTACATAATGAAACTGAGGCACAGAAAGGTCAAGAAACTTGCAAAAGTCATACAGCCACTAAGTGCTGGAGCTGGGGGTTAAAATGTGGCTTTTCTATAACACCATCCTACACCTCCAATATAAATTGTTTACAGTGTCCATGGCAAATATTTGTCAGAGGTCAGTAATAACTTCCTCATTAAAATGCATATATAATGATAAAGCTATAGTAGTTAGCATACATTTCTTCTTCCTATTTAGGTTTCAATTCCTTAGTTCTTAACGTGCCAGGCAACAAGCTGCTTCTCTCCTCTGTCCACTAGTTCTCTGCAGGGGAACTCTCTGAGCATCAGGGTAGAAGTGGGGAGGGGAACTGAACAAGATCTTCCCATAATTAGGCGGTCATCTTTCACACTGGTCAGACTGGACAGACAAGTGACTTAAAGCTCAACCTGGCCGGGCGCAGTGGCTCACACCTGTAATCCTAGCACTTTGGGAGGCCGAGGCGGGCAGATCACGAGGTCAGGAGATAGAGACCATCCTGGCCAACATGGTGAAACCCCACGTCTACTAAAGTACAAAAAATTAGCCAGGCATGGTGGCAGTTGCCTATAATCTCAGCTACTCGGGAGGCTGAGGCAGGGGAATCGCTTGAACCGGAGAGGCAGAGGTTGCAGTGAGCTGAGATCCTGCCACTGCACTCCAGCCTGGGTGACAGAGCAAAACTCCATCTCAAAAAAATAAAAAACAAAAAAAAGCTCATCCCTGGCTACAAGTCTTCATTATTGTTGACACGGGCTGGAGATTTCCACCATAATCCTAACTTAAAAGGAGAAACAATAAAAAATTATTTTCTTAAAGTTTCTAAGTATTCATTAAAAAACTCATGATAAATACAAGACTGGATTTTTATACTCCTGGAATCAATCAACCAGGAAATATTTACAGAATATCCACGGTCTGTATTGAACTGGGCTGCAGAACTACGAGACATGATCATCCCATCCTCATGGAGTTTTCATATAGAATAGGGGATAAAATACAAGACGTAAATATTCAATGAAGCAGTAAACAGTGCAAGATGAAATATAGTTAACTGCTAACTTATGGGCTATTATTTCTAAGTACAGAGAAATTCAGAGGAGATAGAAATTCAAAAGGGCTGAAATAATCAATGCAGGCTTGAGGCATAGTGAATATTTTGGCTGGTGAAGGACAGAGGGAGGAAAGTTGTTAAAAACAGTGGAAGAGCATGGGCAAAGACATCACATTAGGAATAAACATGATGTGTTAGGGGGCCAGAAAAGCGATCAATTTCTCAAGAATTGTGTATGTACTAGAGAACAAAGGGAAATACAGTATACAGTAGATAAGTAAAGAAGAGCCAAGGTAAAAAAGAGGCTAGATTTCATATCACAAAGGTATGGGATTAGATAAGAAAAAGGGGTTGATAAAAATGTAGATAACTTGGAATTCTCCATAGACTGCTGGTGGGGATGTAAACTGGTGCAGCCACATTGGAAAAAAAGTCCGTCAGTTTCTTAAAAAGTTAAACATGGCCAGACATGGTGGCTCACGCCTGTAATCCCAGCACTTTGGGAGGCCGAGGCGGGCGGATCACGAGGGCAAGAGATCGAGACCAACCTGGCCAACATGGCGAAACCCTGTCTCTATTAAAAATGCAAAAATTAGTTGGTAGTGGTGGCACATGCCTGTAATCCCAGCTACCTGGGAAGCTGAGGCAGAAGTATCTCCTGAACCTGAGAGGCGGAGGTTGCAGTAAGCTGAGATAGCACCACTTTACCCCATCCTGGGTGACAGAGTGGGACTCCATCACAAAAAAAAAAAATTTTTTTTCACAAAGAAAACCAACTCAAGATGGCTTCACTGATGAGTTCTGCCAAACATTTAAGGAAGAAGTAATACCAATTCTATAAAAGTCTTACAGAACTTTATCAAAAGGGAGTCAATACTGCCAAACTCATTCTGAAGTCATCATTACTCAGACAACAAAACCAGACAAAGATATTACAAGAAAATAAAACTATAGACCAATAGTCCTCATGAACATAGAAGCAAAATTTCTTAACCAAATTTTAGTAAATCAAACACACAAATACATGTACAAAAAGGAATATATATTATGACCAAGTAGGATTAATCCCAGGAATGAAAGTTTGGTTTGATGTTCAACTACATTAACATACTACCAAAAGAGAAACCATATGATTATCTGAATAGATACAGAAAAAGCACTGATAACATCCAACTCATATTCCGGATAAAAGCTCTAGGCAATATAGGAAAAAAAGTGATCTTCTTCAACCTATAAAGGGGATCTATGAATGTTAACATCACACTTAGTAGTGAGAAACTGAATGCCTTCTCCCTAAGATCAGAAGCAGACAAGAATGCCTGTTTTCACTAAATTTATGTAAGATTATACTGGAAGTTCTAACCAGTTCAATTCAATTGGGTTGAATCAGGCTAAGACTGAAAATATGATCTAAATTTTAAACTCAAACAAAAACAAGCAAACAAAAAGGCCACAATAATTTTTTAAAAGTTGTTTTTTTCTTCTTTCAGGCATATTCATTAGTACAAATTAGGCTAATAAATTGTTCCTGATAAAGATTCTTAGGAGGCCTACATCAGTTAAAAATATAAGAATAATTTAAAATTTAATGGTTTCTGGATCTTTATACCTCAATACCCCTGTTTCTACTCTTAAAATCCTTACCAAAACATGTTTTCCTTCATGTAATTTACGTTGATAATAAAGCAGAACTAAGTTTCAGCCCCGGTTTATGAAGTCAGCATTGCTGTGATTTTGCTGTGTGAGAGTTTTCTGACCACTTCTCTGAGATCACTGACCTCCCTTATCTAGGTACTCTCTTACTGTCCTCTCAGGGTTATTTTCATCCCATTTTCTTTCTTTATTCATTTGTTTATTCAACAAGCATTTATTGATGAACCACTACTGGCCAAGCAGGCATTGTTTTAGGAAAAAAAAATACAATAATATTCAAGATGGACAAAGAGATGTTTAATATACTCCAACCTGGTTGGTTGTGTCTGCTCTCAATTATTTGTACACTATACTTTATCTCTGTGTAAGGACTGAGGTGTCAGGACAATTGGTGAACACCCAGGATTCAAGGCAGTGGACGAGTGTCTTCACTTGGAAACCACTGGCTGATCTGGCAGCGTCTCAGGAGCTAGAAGGCATGTGGTGCCCAGAGGGCAAAACTGTTTCTTTTAGCAACTCCCTTGGCCTCTTCAGGGAACAGATCACCTGGAACAGATGTGACTGTCTTACTAGCTAGATACATGACTTTAGGAAAATCACTCTGACCTCTCTGGGTCTTACCTTCTTCACCTACAAAAGAATAATACTCAAGACTAATATTTACTAAACATAGTATATGGGCACTATCCTAAGCACTCTGTGCATATTAATTAATGTTATCTTCATAATAAACTTATACATTTCATGATCTCCATTTCTCAGGTGAGAGAGAAAAGTGAGGCACAAGGACACCAAGTGACTGCCCAAGGTCAGAAAGCAATTAGGTGGCAATTAAAATTTAAACCAACTCAGTCTGGTGTGAGAGCCCAAACTGTTAACCATTACACTATACTACCTACTCACATGCAGGAGTGAAATTAGACATCTATTAAGTTGTCTACATCTAGTTATAACAGGTTAACTGGTATAACACGTAGGTTGAGGAAATGGACATATTTTTAAAATGGAATGGTGGAGCTCTGCAATGCTTGTGGCAACACAAGAAGCTACAATTGGGAAAATGGTCTAACCTGAATGACACCCTGATCTCCATGCATAGCCAGAACTTCCCCACCTGGGGACTTATGTTATTTTTTTCATCAGTTTTTTTGAGTTATAATTTATATGCACTGTGTATAGTTCTGAGTTTGGACAAATGTATATGCCTAGTAACTACCACTGCCACCACCCCAAAAGGTTCTGTGGTGTCCCTTAAAGCCAACCTCTACCCACTCAAAGTCTTAGGCCACCACCGATCTGCTTGCTTTCTGTTAGTAGAGACAGAATATCACATAAATGAAATCATACACTCTGTATTATTATTTTAGTCTGTATCCTTTTGCTAACTTAGCAGGACATTTTGTGAGCTTTCCTCCAAGGAACAGCTCCTTCTTCACATCCACAAATCCTATCTACCCTTCAAGGCTCACCTCAAATCATACGTTTTACTTTTTTCCTTACTTCAAATCCTAACCTGAATTATATTGAAGTATTTCCTCACAGTAGGTATATAAATAAAATCACGTGCATGTGGAATTTTTTCTACTCAGAATTTGTATGTTATCCACTTATAATCAATCAATTGTTAAATTTACCAACTCATATCTCTAAGTCACCACTTTAAACATCTTTAATATTTTTTGGGGGCAGGTTGACTTGCAAGTTTTGCATTTAGACATTTTATTTTCTGCATAATATCTTGCCTTTAGTTCACATAACAGGGAAAATGTAGATGAAAACCATTTCACCCTTAAGAGCAATGACAGGGAATTTTTTAAATGATAATCATCGACCCACAAAAAAGCAACATAAGTTAAAAGATAATTTAGATATCTGCCCCAGAGAGAACACTCTTTTGCTTTTAAAAATGTTTTAAAAAGGAACTGACAGTTCCTTTTAAAATGAAATATAAAATTTTACTTGAGATTATTATTTAGTATAATATGCTTCCCAATTTTTTTTTTTATTTGGGAAGTAATGTGAGGAAAAAGATTAAATGAAGGGGAAAAGAAACAAAAAAAAAGCTAGTAGAAAGATCTGAACATAGGGGAATCACTTGGACCCAGGAGGAGGAGGTTGCAGTGAGCTGAGATCGTGCCACTGCACTCCAGCCTGGGTGACAGAGCAAGACTGTGTCTCAAAAAAAACAAAACACAAACAACAAAAAAGATCTGAACATAGAAGATAACATATAGACACAAAGAGACTTACAGGCTCACAAAGAAAACACCACCAAGAAAAACACATAGATCAAAAAGAAGGGCAAATACAGGACATGCATACACTTAGAAGGTAACATATTCTTTTATGCTGTAATATTCCCATCTTGTGGTCTTTTAGGGTATTTCCCCTAAAAGATTTTAAAGTCAAACTGTTTCCCATTATAAGCATAAATGGGAATCACCTCTTGGCACACATGCTAAGTTGCGTCAGTTGAATCAAGCTGAATGCTAGAGACTAGAATCCCCCGACTCTGGTCTAGGATTTCCGGCTCTTACACAGATAATGAAGGCCAGGTCACACAGATAATGAACTTGATGCTTCTTGTCCAATTCCTGTGCTAAGAGCATGGGGAAGATCCAGGTCCAATTCCCTTCTCTAATCCCAGCCACGTTTTCTTATCTCCCTTCCATCTTCTTTGGCTCTCCCCACAATTTGTCCCCCTTTCCCCAACCTCCAGCAGTACCAGCAATTCCTAGGAAGATCAACTCCATCTGACTTCTATCCTCACCACAGTTGCATGCCTGTTTTTTGACTAGAGAGTGTTGGTGTAAGAAGCAGGAAAGTAGGAAGCACACCTTGTGCATGATCATCCTGAGAGAAGAAAGAAGGTGGTTCCGTACTTACATACATGATGTTCCATTCAAACTTGATGGTGAGCACGTGACCAAAGCTTGTCCAAACAGAGCCTAGAATACCTTGGCCATAGTGATTGATTCAAGAACGGGTTGTTGGCTCAAACAGTTTCCTGCAAAGGCCTCTAGGTTGTGTTGACAGGTCAAATCAACTAGACTGCTATTCGCTCATTCATTCACTCTGTGAATATTACAGTGTCAGGCATTCTGCACATAGTGCTGAACAATACAGGCATGGTTTAAACATCTTTAATATTTTTTTGGGCAGGTTGACTTGCAAGCTGAGAAGGGGTGTAAGAAGGGCTTGGGGGTCTCCAGGAAGAGGTCAGGAGGCAATAGTGAGTTGTATGCTCATAAATCACCTGCTAGTGCTCCTTTTGAGGCCTATGAGTTGATTGATTTATTTTTTGGGGGGGAAGGGAAAGGTCCACAAAAGAAAAAAATTGTGATTAACCCTTATAACCAGAATTTTAACTAACAAATGTCTATTTCAGTCAATTGAAGAGCTGTAGAAGCTTAAGCTGGGTATATAAACAGCAAAAATGAAGCAAGAATAATCAGAAAGTGTATTGTGGGAGTATAGTTTGAAAAGGCTTTCAGGGGAAACTGGATTTTGAAAATGATTTAAATGTTCATGGTGGAAAATGATAGTAGAGATAAAAATTGATGGCCCTTCTGGTGTGGGCTATGGCCTATGCAAAGATGCTGTGCCAAAAATTAATAAGTACTTTGTGAAGAGGTGTCATGCAGGCTGGCTTATAGGTGAGGAACTGAGAGAAGGCAGACCTAGAGTTCCAGCTGGAGACTTGGGTTAGATTATGGGTCTTAATAATGAGAATGAATAATTGCTAGTTATCTCCTGGCCAAGATCTCAAATTCTGGAATGCCCACCCAGCATCCTGGGTTCCTGAGGCTCAAAGGGGACCTACACCAAGCACTCAGGACATTTTGGCCAACATCCCGTTATTCCTCCCTATACCTCTGATCCCATTTTCCTATCTGTGCTCTCTCCTGGGGGGATTTTGCTAGACCATGTTTGAGTCAGGAGAACATATCTTTACCTGGGCCATGATTGGATGAGGTGTCTGTGTAATGGACATTTTGAGTGTTGGCTGCTTTGCTCCTATTTCTTCCACCTTTTGGTAATGGCATCCTGACATCCCATTAGAGATTACTCCCCTCTTACTCTAAGTTTATGTAGTTGGGAGGACTCATAGCATCAAGGAGGAATCCATGACCTAGGAATGGTCAATAAACTTGGTTTCTGGGACTTTTACAGGGTATCTTGGGAAGTAAGGAGATCCTAGTTTCAAGATGCTACAGAGGCTGAAAATTGCTAACTCTGCAGAATGAAGAACAGAAAGATGAGATGAAAAAACCTAGCTGTACCTGGAACACTTCTGATATTCTCAGTAATATAACCCACTACATTTCCTCTTTTTTTGTTGTTTATGCCAATTTGGTTAGGCTTTCTATTATACAACTAAAAGTCCCAATTGCGACTGTAGCCTGTCATGGCTTTTTTCTTACAGGTTCAAGCTCTGGTCTTGACCATCTGGATTTTCTTTCCTCATCTGGAAAAGGAGTAATTGAAGAGTAGAACTGCCAAGTTTCTCCCTCGAAGCCTGATTTCCCTTCAACCACACCCTGGTCTTGCAGTTTTTTTCAAGAGCTGGAGTCCTTCTTGCATTGGACACGAAAGGTGATAATATCAACCACCTAAAAGACTGCCCCTTTACTCTGCTAGTGAAAACCCCACACCTTAACATCATCACTACTGAAGACTTCAGAGTGCTTGACCTTTATTATAGCACCTTTATCTTGGCAGGGTAGGAGTTCTGTGGGAAGAAGGAAACCCACAGAAGTCAGAAATTTTAGCCAACAGTGATGGTTGGGGGAGAGGTTCCCATACAAGAAGAGCTGGGAATTTGCAGATCCAGGCTCATTTGGCCAACTTAGACAGTCACTCCCTGTCTTTCATGAGAATCTGTACAGTGACTGATACAAGTTGTATGCTCTTTGCTTCTTGGTATCCTTCCCAAAGGGTTTGTGGTGGTGGGGTTCTGTATACGGAGGTGTTCTAGTTGTCATTTGTAACCTAATTGATGGATTAATTAGAAGTGTACTGAATTCCGACTATAATAATCACACGTCTGTTTAGAGCTTGAAAGTTTACAAACTGCTTTCACATATATCATGTCATTTAATGGTCAGAAGGGCCTTGGGTGGAAAGTAGGCTAGACATTAAGTCTGTGTCACAGATGGAGGCACTGTGACTTAGAGCCTTGGTTTGCCTCAGATCACACAGCTAGGAAATGGGGGAGCTGGAGGCTTGGACATTCCATTCAAATTAAGGGATCCCTGCCCTCTCCACTGTCATGCAATCTCTCTGATAGGTCAGTTTGGAACGAAGGAAAATAAAAAAGGAGTGTAAAACATGGTCTGCTTGAAAAAATAAGGCACATATGCAAGACCCAAACAGCTATTTAGGATATAAGCTCACGAAATGAAAAAGATTATGATGTCTCTCCTGTGTGTAAGTCAAAAATACAAACAAGACTAAACAAATGTGGGAACTCTGCTTAAGTTCTGATTTTTTCTATGATAATGCCTTCAGTGCTCCTTTTTGAAACATTCAATATGAAATCTTTTTTATAAAGAGTTTTGGGTTTCTGTGCCTTTGATTTGCTTCTGTCCTAAGCCATGCTTAGCTGACCTGCTGGGTGGTTTGGTATAGGCTGTGAGTAACGTAATGGCAAAAGTGGTGGCTGAACACAATAATACTAGCTTTATGCCACTTAGTATATGGAATGTAATAGGTACTAAACAAATACTTCTTACTCTCAAGGGAACAATATTGACCCTATAGACATTCGAAAAATACCCCACTCATTACTAAATCTGTTCTGGGATATTTGAACACTTTTAGGGACCATACGTTAGGTATTCTGAACCACTGGACTAAAGAACAGTTGAGTCAAGGCTTTAAACAGATAATCAAATTACTACCAATTTTTCACAAATCAGTTGTTCAAGATTTTAAAACGGCACTTTGAATCCAAAGCTCCATTTAGTGGCCTCATTTAAATACTGCCCTTTTCCAGTAACTACTATCTTTCTTGCCTGGAGTTGCAGCCCACCTCTGCTTTCTTATACAGCAAATTGCTATCTCAGTGAAGGACGCACCTGCCATGCCTCAACTTTCTTGATGTCTGCACAGGAGCCATTGGTGAAGAGCCCTCTCCCAGGTGAGCAGGTATATATATCTTGCAAGGCGTGGGCAATGGAGTAGACTGCTAAGTACACATTGTAGGATATCCGTAAATGTGTGTAATCTATGTAAGGGGTCTCGACACTGCTGATGTTCTCATCCCCTGTACAGAGGGGTCGGAAGGCTGTCGAGCTGTTGCTAAACCTGGCGCCACTTTCTTCGTGACCTCTCAGAAAGGTGTCCACCGGTAAAGGTCCTTTCGCACCTTCTTGGAGGTGGCAGTTAAATGTTTCTTCCCAAAACTCCTTAGCAAAACCATTGTGGACAGACTTCCTGGGATGGACCTTCTTCAGGAATTCCCGGAACCCTGGGATCTGCCCAGCCTTCAGAGCAAATCCAATAGTGCCTCCAACCACATGGAAGTACTCAGGCATGGCGATCAGGGAGGAGCTGGCCCAGGCCTCGCTGGCCAGCCAGATCTTGCCTGTGATATTGCGCCGGACAATCTCCTTGATGAGGGGCTCGAGGTCAGGGCCACTGGAGAAAACCACGATGACTTTGGCCGTGGAATTCTGAATCACCTCCACCACCTGCTGGATCTCTTCCTCATCAGAGTACTGGGAGATGAGTTCGCTGAAGTCGATGCAGATGTCCCTTTCCTCAGCTTCCTCTCGGAATTTCTCAATCCCTGGCCGCCCGTAGTCATCATCAGCTGCAATTGTGCCCACCCAATTCCAGCGGAAATACTCGATGATGTCTGCCATGGCAGTGGCTTGGTGCTCATCATTGGGGATGGTTCGGAGGAAGGACTTGAATTGATTCTTGTTGCTGAGGAGTCTGCTGGAGGAGGCGTAACTGACCTGGAGAGAACGAAGGACACAGTGAATGAGTGAATGAGTGAGTGAGGAGGGAGGAAGGGAGGGAGGAGGTGCTAAGGGAGCCTCCAGGCTGTTGTAGAGGTAGCCTTCTGAGCATACCTTGGTCTCATTTATCAACTGTGCTGTTCACTGTGTGCAGGATGAAAGGGCGAGGAAAAGCAGCATCTGTTCTACTCCAGCGTGAGCACTTAAGCACCTTTTGGTCTATGAAGGAGCATCCCAATTCCCAGTGGATGATTCTTCACAATGCTACTTTCAAAATTGGGTCTGGCTATAAAATCAACCCAACAATAGTGGGATGTACTTAGCCTTTCTAGAAGAGTCGTCATGCACCATTTCATGTTTCCTCTAACCTCCTCTGTGCTGCCTCACTGGTCATAATATATCCATTTACATAGCTTTGGCCTGTTGGGTCAGCTTCTGATCTGAACAGTTTAACTTCCCTTCACTGCAGTAAACACTTTGTCCACAATCCACTTCTGGAAAGAATCAGGTCCCCTATGGATTATAAACTTCAGGCTCTTCCGAGGAGTCCCAGGGAATTCCCTTTTCTTCTTCTGCCTAATTTCTCTCTTGCCATCCTATGGTTTTTCCCCCTTTTCCCTCTCCTCCCCACACTCCAGTACTTTAGAAAAAAGTAACCTTAATTGCAGTCATTTTTGAGAACTGCTTCTTTCAGGCTCCATTAGACCATTAGGCTCAATCCCCCTGCACCACAATAACAATGACGTATGTCATTAAATATCAGAAAAACCTCCTTTCCTCTCCATCCCACTATTGTTGGATTGATTTTTTGGCCAGACCCACTTTTGAAGAATCTTCCACTGGGAAGCACCATCCAGAGCCCTCTCCTTTATTCAGTTACAAGTGATGACTGAGCCTGCTTGACAGGCTTTTGATGTGGGTCTCGAAAATCTTACAGAGGCTGAACAGGAACCCTGGAGAAGCTGTCATGACACGTTTCCACTCTCTAAGACATAGCCACTTATGCATCTGATCAAGGGTATGGACTACCAAGGGAAGAAAGTCTTGCCCTTGATGTTAAGAGATTGTTGCTTAAAGAAGTAGCCAAATACCACGTAAAGCATTCTTTAGTGCAGAGCCTTCCCACTTCTTTTCACATTATGGCAACATATGGAGCAAATGGAGGAAGCTGATCAACCCTGGTGGGAGTGCTCTGACCACCCAGGCCCCATCTGACCACCCCAAAGCTTGAGGGGATCCATATCTTGAGGGGATCCAAATGAGACTGGCTTCAGCTCATTTGCAGCGCTCTGTGTCATCATGGCTCACCACTTAGGAAGTTCCAAGTTATGGAATCATTTCTTCTGAAGAACAAAACATTTTTACACAAATAAATTTTTTTCTAGAAAATGAAGTAGCTTAACATCTTGTGTTCTCTAGTTTTTCCTGAGAGATTTTAAACTTAAGAAAACAAGTCGAAGATGTTTGGGAGTATGCGTTTTTAATATTTCTCACCAATTGAAACAGTTTTTTATGTTCAATATTTTTAAATAAAAATTTCCAATGTATTTCTTCTTATCGATGAATAGTTTCTACATTAGAAACATAAAAGGCATTGGTCTGTGAAAAAATTAGGCCAACTTTACTGAAAATCAAGTATAATATAATTTTTTTCTGGCAAGTGCTTTTACTGTAGAAGGTATAGTATAAAATGTATTATTTTTTCCTTCATCAGAATAAGCTATTCTTGAAATACCACAGAACTTCATGAAGCAGGTGGTTTAATTAAGTAATTTGCTTAGATGTTATTGTTTTTTGAGAACTTGGTAAGTAGACCCGAATAATAGGCCTCTGAATCAGATTTTTGCAAATACAAAACCTACCATTAAGAAAAAATCCATCCATTATTGCTTGCTTCTTGATTTCCTTTTCAAAAATAGGTCAAAAAGGCTTTAAAGGAATAAAAACAAAAAAACAATAATATTCCTCATGGATATGTTCTCTTAAGGAAAATATTTAGAATTTTTACCAAGTTTTTAAAAAGCAACTCTAAAGTGGAGTAAATGCAATTTTGTGCCCCTTACAAACTTTTTTTATTGTAAGAGGGGAGAATTTCACTAATGATTCAGAAAACTGTTCCAACCGAAATTTATTCTAGCTGGTCTGCTTGTTCCATCCACTTGGTGGCGTGGCTGGCATGAGAAATACTCCTGGGTCCTAACCCCACCCGGTAGGGCAGTGGATCCCATCCCTGCTGCACATTAGACTCACCTCTGGAGCTTTAAAACCTCCTGACATCCAGGTTGCATCTCACCTCAATGAAACCTTGATCTTTGGGGAGTGGGTCTTAGGCATCAGTATTTTTAAAACTCCCCAAGTGATTCCAATAGGTAGCCATGGCAGAGAACCCCTACTGTGGATAGACTTATATTGGTTTGACTGATAATCGAAGCACTTTTATAAATTCAACTTAACCTTATCTTTCATCCAAACCGCAAAGAATTAACACCCTGCTGCCTTCATGTTCTTTCTTTACTTGACGTCTTAGCCTGTTGGCCATGGAGTAACAATAACTTACTTTAACTGTATATCTAAAGTAATACTGCACAATATGCTAAATTTAAATACACGCAGCACATTTACTGATACAGGCTTTGTCATATCACTTTGGCACAAAAGTTACAAAGCCAGGGATTCCCCATGGGAAACACCTTTAATTCCCTGAAGTAAGGATTCTGTAAATGATGACAAGACTATCTCTTGTCTCACGTATGTAAATATAATGGCAATCACCAAAAAAATGGAGCCTCCCAACAAAGAAATGTAAATTTATCAAAGGCACTCTCATGAATTTTAAATATTAAACATTGAAAAAAATAAATTTAAGGTGTAGTTTATAATTTAATTTCAAGCTTGATATAAGGATGCATCACAATTGAGCTGATTCTCCCACCCACAGACATTTAGGTTGTTTCCAATTTTTCACTATTGTAAAATGATATCATAGATTTATAAATATTAAACTGAAAAATGCTTTGCTCTGTAGTGTTAAGGGGAAAAAGGTTATAAAATGTCATTTCACATTTATTATCTTTTCTTGGTGAGAAAATGCATCACTGAATGTTTATTAAAGCACTTGCTTCAATAAACTGTTAGTGTATGAAAATGCAACCATCTCTCCACCTAGGCTGAGTTCCTGCAAAGTGGAGACTGCTTATACATAGATACTCAATAAATATTTGTTGAATGAAATAGAATTTTCTCCATTTCCGGAATGTGCAACACAATGATTAAGTTCCTGTTTTGTGAGAAAATATGCTCTGCTTCTCCGTGAGCTAAAGTTTCAACTAGACAGTAGAGAAGCAGAGACTTTTAAGGAAATGGAATTAGGGACAGATATTTTTGATTTGAGAGGTGGGATGTACCTCACATGCTCTCATTCCCTTTAGTAAAAGCAGAAGGAAAAAATGCATTTACTAGAGGAATAGAGTGGGAAATAAATAATTGAATGCCTCTTTTAAAAAAAAGACAGTTTTATGCAAGTTATGTTTAAAAGAATTTTGGAAGAGTAATGAAGGTATCATTGACCTTGTGAACACTGGAGTTTCAGAAATCCCAAATGGTCATGATACAGCACACCAACTACATCATAGGTCTTTTATTACAGAGATAGGAGAACAGCAAACCGCATGGACATTGGGCATGGCACCCCCAAGCCTGCCTCTTCTGACCCTGCTCCCAGTGCCCCATCTGAGAAGGCGCGAGTACCTGGGGAATGTAGAAGAGCCCCAGCAGATTTGCCACTGCCGTGGAGACGCCTGAACCAGTTGCTCCCACCACAGCAATCGTAGAGGGAATGTGCTCTGAGCAGTTGCAGAACTCATCAAGGTTCAAAGAATCGATTTTGTTTTGAGCAACAAAACTCAAGGTGGCTTCCAAGGCCTTAGAAACGGTGTTGCAAGTGTCAAATATCCTGTATCCCAGCGTCAAGTTGGGAAGAAGGGCTGGGCTGCTGTTTATCTCCTCTATGGCAAATATCATAGCCTGTAACCAGCGAAACCCGCGGAAATTATACCTGGAAGAAAGAAGAAGTGGAAGAAAATGGGAAGTCTCTAATCAACAACTTGAGTAAAGACCGGGCAAAGCCGGGTTTGAATCACGGAACTGTTACTATTCTGTGGCTTCATGGCCCTCTCTATTAAAATGGGGATGAAAAGGATGGGCCTGGTGGCTCGCACGCCTATAATCCCAGCACTTTGGGAGGCCGAGGCAGGTCGATCACTTGAGGTCAAGAGTTGGAGACCAGCCTGGCCAACATGGTGAAACCCTGTCTCTACTAAAAATACAAAATTTTGCCAGACGTGGTGTCAGGCACCTATAATCCCAGCTACACAGGAGGCCGAGGCAGGAGAATTGCTTGAATCTGGGAGATGGAGGTTGAAGTGAGCTGAGATTCCACCACTGCACTCCAGCCTAGGTGATAGAGTGAGACTCCATTTCAAAATAAATAAATAAATACATAAAAAATCAACGGAGCTGACACTTGCCTCATAGGGTGGCTGTGCAGATGATGACATGAGATAATTATGCAAAATCTTCATTATGGCGCCTCACACAGAGACAGGGAGCAATAATGATAAAAATAAAAATAAAAATAAAAGATTGCTGTTTGTAATTCATTGAATAATTTGTATCTGTCTTCTCCAGCAATGAATTTGAAGTAGCTGATGTGAAGTGCTTAAATAAAAGCAATATGTAGATGTACAAGAAAAGGACCAGGGGAAATATAAATAGATTAGGATATTAATATGTGGGTGCCTAAAAATAACCTCAGATCAGATTGCAGAGTCATACGTTTAGACTATGACATTCCTGAAGGTCAAGGGAAAACAGACATGAATAATCTCATTTTTGTAAACAAATAACAAACATATGAAGGCTATACACAGGCAGTAGTTATTCTGGGGTGTACAACTGTGGTCATTTCTGGGTGGTGGAATGTTGAGTTTTAAAATTATGTGCCTTTGGTTTATTTATACTTTTTATCTAAAAAAAATGAACATGCATTGCTTTTCAAACAAGAACATTTTAACAAGTTAACAAGAGAAATAGGGTCTCTTCCCCAGCACTTTGCTCAGAGTGAGGGCTCAATAAATGTGCTGAATCAGTGTATTTGTGTCTAGAGGAAAAAACAACTCTGCAGGTTCTTTCTTTATATTGTGAGTTTCACTTCTTGAACTCAGCGACAGTGACAGGAGGTGAGACATACGATCTTTTACGCTCCATTGTATAGTTAGGTTCTCTAAGCTCTTGGTCTAACTTTAAATGTGACGTTTTCTGTTTACCATTTTCTTTATGTTTCCTTCATTTATTTGTTTAACTATTTGTTTTAAACCTACAAAGTTATTATGAGATATTATAGATTTTTTTACATTAAACATCTATGCTGCTAAGCTAATTTTATTATCTTTAACATAATTTCAAAAATATATTATTTTCGGGCAAGCCTTTTGCTTGATCTTAGGTCTGTATATACATAGCACATGTACAGCTCTGTGCAGCAGGGTACAACAGAGCATTTGTCCACACGGGTTATGTGAAGGATACCATCAGCATCACTGCAATTCTGCACTTAGTTTTTCTGCATTCATAAGAAACATGTGAAAATGTTATCTAATTTACTGCTCTCATTAGAACATGAACAGAAATCCAGTTTTGTTGGAACCATCCTAATTTTCATTTTCATTTTCCAGCTATTGGGAAGAGCAAGAAAAAGTGTTGGATCCCTTCTGGAAGTTGCAAGCCTCTCTGGAAGATGGGTCAAGATTTGGAGTGCAGTCGTAGTCTCCAGTGTAGATTAGGGGAAGTGGTATACAGTCCCATTGTATTCTGCAGAAGTCAGATCCTATTTGAAAGACATGTTCATCGCCCTGGAGACTATATTCTAAAAGGGTCACAATAAATTAGGGGGCATCAGATGAAGACAACCAGGATGATGAAGGGTCTGGAAAGCATATCATGGAGAAAATGATGAGAAAACAGACTATGTGGCTTGGAGAAGAAAATATTTGATGAGACATAATAGCTCTCTTCAAGTGGCTGCAGAGAGAATCTATTCAGAGAGTTAGATGCATTCTGTCTCAGAGGGGTGAGATGTGGGGTGGGGAGAGTGGCGATGGGGGATAACCTTCCTATGCAAAAGACTTTCTAATGGCAGTAGCTCCAAAATGCAATGGACTATATTTTACATTTTGAAGATGCCTGGGTCATGCTGACTATGGTGGTTTCTTTCAACTTAAATGCCTTTTTAAAAAAAGGAAGAAAGAAAGAAGAAAGAAAGAAAGGAAAAAAAGAAGAAAGAAAGAAAGAAAAAGAAAGAAAAGAGAAAAAGAGTGAGACAGCCAACACTCAGGTATTACTACTCATTGAAGTATGTAAAGTCAATGGGGGATTTTACTACTCAGGTTTGCAAGACCTGCAATAAATTTCCTTCTAGGTACTTAGTCTTCCATTAAGCAGCACTGCTGCCAGGTGAACGATAATAACTTGGTCACCAAATGACCACCAGGTGCTTTAACAGGTCATGAATGGATTTTCTACTCAATATCATTGACATTTTATTAGAAGAAGTCTTCAGGAAAAAAAAGGCAGGTTGTGGGGGGGGGTGGCAATAAGCTTCAACATGATTACCAGTTAATCACTATTTTTGAAAAGAGAGAACAAAGTTTGAAAAAATTATGTTGGGTTTGGTGTAGCTTTTCTCCAGCCACTCAGAAGAGAAGAGACTGGTAGATTAAGCCCCTCTTCTTACCTGATACATTCCACAGACTCTGGCCTTGATTTGAGATCTTGATCTTTGGCTGCTACTCCAAAATGAATAGGAAAGAGCCCCCCAAGGATAATGTCCCCTTTCTTTTGGGCTCGCTGGTCGGGTCCGTAGGCAGAGGTGTGCCAGGTGAGTGCCAAGAGGACCCAGCAGCAGCTATAAAATGCCATGGTTCTGCCTTTTCTCCAGGGTGAGAGACAAGACAGCTAGGAGTTTGGAGGCTCCCAGAACTTTCCCCCTTGGAGCAGTTCACTCCCTTCAGTGGGGACACATGTCTACAGAGTGATTAATGAAAGAATAGAAGACGTGGTGTTCGAATCTCCATCTCTGCCTTCTTCATTGCAGACTAGTAAGGTGGGTGGTCCTTGAGTCTTTGGAAGCCACATCATGTAGACACCTCCTGTGATGCCTTCTAAAAGAAAAGAAAGACAAAATGGATTCAGCAAAACCTAAATCCCATCTTGTTATGACTACTGCGACTGAGGTGGCTTAGAATTTCCATTTAGAGGGGCCTAGGGGTGGCAGATTGAAAAGGCCTGGCTTGGAGTCACATTTTTACAGCACTTTATGTAAAATACAGGAAATGTCAATTGCCCATATTGGGGAAGAACTGTGTTAGGTTATGAGAGGTCGAATTTTTTTTTTTTTTTTTTTTTTTAATTTTTTGAAAGAAAGAAAAAGAGAGGAAAGAAAGTGAGAGTGAAAGAAAGAAAAAAAAGAATGTACGAGAGAAAGAAAGAGGAAGAAAAAGAGGGAGAGAGAACAGTATTCTTGTTCTACTGCCCAGGCTAGAATGCAGTCTAAAAATGGGTATTAAAAACCTCTATTATGCCAATAATTGTGTTTAACAATGGAGACAGGAAGGAATAAGAGATGAAAATAACAAACAAGCAGCCAACCAATATTTT
>CAUYLG010032299.1:0-30342 GCA_963573385.1 Cacajao melanocephalus
TTTTTGAGATGGAATTTCGCTCTTATTACCCAGGCTGGAGTGCAATGGTGCGATCTCGGCTCACCGCAACCTCCGCTTCCTGGGTTCAAGCAATTCTCCTGCCTCAGCCTCCTGAGTAGCTGGGACTACAGGCACATGCCACCATGCCCAGCTAATTTTTGTATTTTTAGTAGAGACGAGGTTTCACCATGTTGACCAGGATGGTGTTGAACTCTTGACCACGTCATCCGCCCGCCTCGGCCTCCCAAAGTGCTGGGATTACAGGCATGAGCCACTGCACACGGCCCCCATTAGCTTTTATATGTGATGTTGCCTTTCTCTAAAGTTGAGCTCAGATCCTGGCTCTGAGGATCTGAGATGTGGCAGTGTCACTATAAGTTGAACTCTCAAAATTATTGCAAAGGATTTGAGGATTCATATGCTAGCCAAGCATTGTGCAAACTGAAAAAAGATCATTTTAGCACATAGATTTCTACCCTTTTTCTTTCAAATTTGATTATCTGGGTGGTGATTACCTAAACATGTTCACTTAAAAGAAGTGCTGAATATATAAGAATTGTATCATATCAACATGTTTATGTATAATAATCAATAAATAAATTATTGCTATTATTGACAATCTGATAAGTTTGTTGACATTAAGTATGCTGGGGAGTGATTTCCCAATTAAAAGTTTAAGAGTCGCCCAAGAAAGAATGTTGAACTAAAAACGGTATCTGAAAATAAATCAATCAGCATCTTCATTCATCCTTTCTGCATTCTTTTGCCTCATCTGATGCTCCTATTCCTGTAAAAGGCCCTTGAGCCTAAAGGGTGACTTTTTGCAATTGTGAACAAGGAATCTCCAGTATGATGCATCCCATACCAGGTGAGGAGAGCACAGGCTGGTGTCATTGGCAAACTTGATTTCTTCCCCCTGTGCTCTGAAACCCACATCCTCCCAATTTCTCAAGTAATCTTGCTCCTGTACCTTTACTTTAAGTCTACTGACTTATCCTCATGAGCATTAAAACATATTTAAGCCCTCCTGGATCTTAATAGATCCCTTCCCCATTTTCATATCTGACTCCAGCTATCACCCTGTCCTTCTTCTTTTTCCTCTAACCTTTCATACTTGCTAGACTTCTTGATAAAATGTTTTACTCTCACCATCTCTACAGACTCCCACTTAACCCCAACCCATTCCTGTCTGACTTCTAGTCATGCCACTTCTCTGAAATTGCTTATACAAAGATTATCAATAAAGTCTGTATTACCAGATTCAATAATTTCTTCTCGAGACTTATTTTGTTTTCCCTAGTTGCAGCATTTGATACTGTATCACCCCACACACTTTGGAATGCTTTTTTTCTGTGAATTTGGTAACTCTAAAATTACCCTGTATTCCTCCTATACGTCTGTTTACTCTTTCTCAATATGCTTTGTGAAATCCTCCTTGACTAGTCATTCCTTCAACATTAGGGGGCTCTTATTCTGCACACATAATTTTGTTCTGTCCCTCAGCCTTGGTTCCATCTACAGAGTGATCCTCAAATCTTTGACCTGTTGTATAAACTACAGAACTGCATATTTACTTCCTTACAGGGCATCACCATTTGGATGACTAGCATATACATCATTTTCAGTATGTCTAAAACTGAATTCTTCAAATCTGCTTCTCCTGCAGGGTTCTCCCAGTACATGACACTACCAACCACTCAGTTATTTAAGGAGCAACCTGAAAATCATCCCTGCCTTCTCCTTTCTTTTCCTCATCTCTTACATCTAATCAATCAAGAAGTCCAACTCATTTCACTTCACAAATCACTGGAATCCACGTATTTCTCATGTCATCACCCTCATTTAATGCTGCCTCATTATCTCCTGTGTCATATGCTGTGCTGAACTTGCTGCTTTCTCTTTTGCCCTATTTAACCTACTCTCTGCAATGCGGTCAGAATACTCTTTTAAATATGCAGGTCTGATCATAGCATTTCCTCATTTAAAATCCTTTATGAATGTGTCACTTCCCTTAGAATCCTTACTCCTTAACATGGGTTATTATATATTCTGGGAACCGAGATTTCATGTTCCAATATCATCTTAGTCCATTCTCCAGCCAGGTTGGATTTCATGTACTTCTTCCTACAACTCTTTCTATGCTATGATCATTTGTCTTTCAAATCTCAACTTCCATATCACTTGCTCCAAGAAGCTTTCCCTGATCTCCTAAATCAAGTATTGACAAACCATGGCCTATAGGACCAATTTGTCTGTGGCCTGTTGTGAAACAGCCCTTACCCTAAGAATGGTTTTAAACTTTTAAAAAGGACAGCATTAGGAGAAATACCTAATGTAGGTGACAGGGCGATGGATGCAGCAAACCACTACCATGGCGCATGTATACCTATGTAACAAACCTGCACAATCTGCACATGGACCCCAGAACTTAAAGCATAATCACTAAATTTAAAAAAAAAAAAAGAAAAGGAGGAAAAGAAATAAACAGGAGGAGAAAGGAAAAAAGAGCAGGAGAAGGAGAAATGAAGACCATCTATGGCCCTTCTAGCCTAAAACAGTAGCCTTTAAAAACTAAGTATTGACTATCTGACACTTTACAGAAAAGTTGGCTAACTCCTGCCTTACAGTATAAGCATGAGTCCTCCTGTCACATACTCCATTGATGTCCTGAACTTTCCTGGTTATCACATTTATGTTTTATATTACAATTGTTTTTTTAATGTCTCATTTTCACACTAGACTATGAGCTCTTCAAAGTCAGGCACCATGTTCACCTTTATCACACTACATTCCAAGTATGTTGTACCTGGTAGAGTCTCAGTAAACATTTGTTGAATGAACCAAAATAAAAATGAAAACCAATGACAGCTTCCATATTGCTGATGTCCACAAATAGGCCATGGAAACACTTCTAGGGTGTATGACTAGGACAACCACACATCCCCATGTTTTTCAGGGCAGTGATGACTCACTCTTGTTATCCCAGCAAAATTATTAACTGCTTTCCCTTTCCCTCTCAAGAGTATCTCCCTTTGGAGGAAGTTAGGATACTTGAAAAAAGTTCTTAAGTCCAACTGCCTGGGAAGAGAGACTTTCTAGAGACCACTGTTGCAGAAATGATAGTGAGCTTTGTATCAAAAGGCAGCACTCTTTCTATGGGAAAAATAATCATTGTAACACATAATGTTCAGAATCCAGAAAAACATTAGTAACATGTGTTTATGGAACATCACAATAGAAATAGACTTTTGTTCACTGACCTAAGGGTTTTCCCATGATTTTTAACATAATCATTCTATGAAACATGTTGCAAATAATCAACTTTTATAAATCAGTCCATCTTGAGTTTGGAACAGTCAATATAATCACATTTAATGAATAAATAAATAGTAAATTTTTGTGTGTGTACCTGCCATATATGATTTAGTCACTCTTTTTTCTTTTGACACGACTGGCAAAACAGATGTTCTAGCTAATTGGTGTTCAGGAATGATTTAAAAAGAATTATTTGCAGATATAGAATTGAATTAAAGTTAAGTTCAGAAATCTTCTGGCTCAACATTCTTATTTTATATGTATAAATATGGATAACAAGAGAGGCAAATATTCCTGCAGTGCATAAGGCTCCTTTGAAATCATCAGTAGTCCCAGTTGAACATTTTTCCATAAATGTAAATAAAATTAAGCATAATAAAATATAATATTTATATTCCATTCCTTTTTTAATGACTTTGAAATCACTTTGGAAATTTCATGTCTCAGATTCACCTAACAGAAATCTATATTGTATTTCTTTATACATGAATCTTACCTATCCAATGAATGAGTTCTACATCCTTTAATTTCCTTTTCACTTCTCTAAATAGTGTTTTGCCACCACTAGTCTGAGACTCAGGACAAATTAATTTAAAAAAAAATATATATATATATACACACATATTACTAATAATAATTATATGGAGTACATATTGAATATACACTCAATATTCAATATAAAATTTGAGTACTTATTGGATATATGCAACGTATTAAGCAGTAATCTTAGGTAATGTCTTTACTCATCACAAAAATCAGATGAGGTAAGCACCATCTATTTATAAAAATGAGCAAATAACTAGCCTAGAGATACACAGCTAGCATGTGCTACAGATGGGACCTCAATTGAGATCTTTCTGAGTTGACTATGAACAACCATTCTACCATAACCATTTCATTAGGAGGCTGTATGAGATACCTCTTATGTGCTACTTCAAATCTTCTTGGTCTCATTTTTTACTTCAGCCACTGATAAGGCTCCCAGTTCCATGCAGGAGAAAGCTAACAGGGCCTTGACTCCTGCCGCAGGCCTCTCTAATGCTACTGCATGAGATGAACCACTTAGCATTCATACATGTGCAACCAAGAAGTGCTGATGTTGGGGATACTTTAACCAATCGGAGACACGAACCTGTGCCTTCCCCTTTTTCCCATGAGCAGTGTTGGGATATATTTCATAAGGATCCTGGGAAAGCCTCACAAGATCAGCATTTCCTGTAGGCATCCTGAGTTGCCTTCCCTCCTTTGTTTCACTACTACAGTCCCCCACTTCTGTTCCCTGGAACCATCTCCCAAATAACTTATATGCAAGCCTTTGTCCCAGGCTCTGCTTTCGGTGGCATTCAGGATAAGAAGAGGCCATTTCCCTCACCAGCTGAAATCATCTTGTCTCTATCCCTGAGCTTTATGGAACTAATATGCAACAGCTAACATATTTTATCTGAAGAGGAAATCCCCTGTCTCCGATGGACCTGACTTCTTCATTTCCTGTGAATAGCAGAGCTATCTGCATCTGTAGGGTCTCAGGACCATGTTGAGAATATTTGTCTACCTCTGCTGGAAGCCCTTCTGATTAGTCAGGCTCCTTGAGTTGGAAACATAAGGATTTATAATGAAAAAGAATCACACAGTAAAAACAGAAAGAATGAAAAGAAAACAAACCAATAAAGAGCCTATCCTATCAAAACATTTGAGGTTCTGGTATTTGCTGGCTTTGGAGGGAGTTCAAAATAAATGAAAGAAATGTGTATTTTATTAAATGCTAATATTTAGAAGATGTGGGGGGGAAAAGGAAGATAAATGCTTCCAATCATATTTGCAAATATGAGGCATCTCCTACCCCTTTCAACATGGTTAGGTATTTTCTTTGCATTTGAGCAACCTACACGGTTTGGGAAGTAATGTCTGGAACAGCCAAAAAATTGTACTAGGAGTATCAAAGTTGCATGTGCATCTAACCAACAGAGATTACACTACATCATGCTCTCAGCCTAGATCACAATAAAATAATGAGCTTTCTCTAGCCAAGTTGTAGCTGCCCACCTGACTTACTCCACCGAAAGAACCTATTGCTTCTGATTCCACATAGACTAGTATATAATAAACTCTATCCTTCCCTTGCAACATCTGCTGTTGTTAACATGATCTCTGTTTGTCTTGAAGTATAAATAGGCCCCAAATTTCAAAAGTTCAGAATACACTGAACCGTAACAGCATAGCTTCTTCCTTTTCTTCTTGGTAAGAGCGTTATCCCTCTCTTGGGTTTTGGAATTCATTTTAAAAACAACAATGAAATAAAGTGGAGAGGAAGAAGGTTTAGAGGGTCAGAAGTACTCAAGGGGGTCAGAAATGAAGACTTCCCTTTGTTTTTGTTTTTAGTATTTTTGCAATAATACAGGTTGACCGTGAATTTAAACCATTTCTTACATACCCTTTTATCCACACTAAAGTGAGGAGTTTATCATCAAGATAAGTCAAAAGAAGAAAATAATTTTATTATTATTTTTTATTCAATACTCAAAGTGGTTTACAATGTTCAAATACACCAACTTTTTATTTTGCTTGAACAAAACATTTCTTATTCATTGTAATTAATGCACTTTTTTTCAAAAAGAGAAAACAGCTGATTCTTGTCTTTCCTCCAATGTAGGGTATTGATCAAGGGCAAAGCACTGAGGCCTGACAGCCCTGAGTTCCCAGCCTAGCCCTGCAATCAGCCAAATTGACTTCGTTTCTCTGAAACTCAATTTACTTCTCTAAAGCGTGGATGAAATCAGTAATATTTTCATAGTACTGTTAAAGTAGTATATGTAATAATGCATGTGAAATGTTTGATATGTGTGTTTAATAAATATCAGATGATAATGATTTTCCAAAGGCATAATTGGATCTTCCAGTGTGACTGACAAAGCTTTATGGTCCAGTTATCTAAACTAAATCAGATATAGACAAAAATAAGTTTTGTATGTATCTCCAGCTGAGGGTTTAAACATACAAAATGATTAGAACAGTGTCTAGCACGTTGTAAACACTTGATAAATGTTAGCTATTCATCACTATCATTATTAACATGTCATTAATAATGTATAATTATTCATATTACTGTAATCAATTTACTGAATTACCTGTGCTCAGCAGGTGCAAGAGAGGAAATTTAGTCTTTCTAACCAATTCTTATTTAACTCATACTGTCAAATGATTTTTCTTAGATCCTAGATAAAACTCTAAGCAGATGACATAACTTTTTTGAATACTTTCAAATATGAGAAATTCCAGTCCAATCTTATGCAATCTCAAATCCTTTTGAAAATTTCTTCCTTCCCTCAGCCTGAGCCTGCCTCAGGCTTGAAAATCCGTGATGGGGAAAAAAAAAGTTTGATTGGCTTTGGAACATTTTCCTTGACTCCTCCTCCTCCACACCCTACGAAAGCCTCTGGTTCTCCAGGGTTGAGCATGGGGCCTGGAGTTGAGAGATGGAAGAGCAATGTAAGACAGAAAAGGTCTGCCTTGAGTAAGAATATTGATAATCTAGCTTTCACTTTTGCATATTTATATCTAGCTTTGATTTTTCGTGAGTTTTGCGGATATCTGAAACTGACTCCTTTTGGAGTCAGGCCCTCCTGCAGGTTCTTCAGAGATTTACACTCAAGATCTGCAGTTGCTTGCCTGGCATGGACAATGCCTGTTCCTTCTGGCTGTTTAAGATTTCTCTGGTAGACTCTAGTGTCCAAGTTCTATCCTGCAATTGAGGTCACCTCACACCTCTTGTAAGGGTCTCTGTTAAAACAACCCATGATACACTCCCCTAACAGACACATATCTGGTCTACAGTTGGCCAGGTATCTCAGAAAGCTGAGAAAAGTGGAACCCTGTTTAGCACAAGTCACTTCAACTAGTCTCTCTCCTTATTCAGGAATTGTATCAGACAACAATTCCTGTCTATCTGTAAACTCCTCCTTAGTGGTGCTTTAAAGAAAAACTCATTGCTGTGAGATATGAAAGCAAGCACTTCACTCAGCCTCATCAGAGAAGAGATGAAGAATTCATAACACATTAAAAAAAATTGGCCGGGGACAGTGGCTCATGCCTGTAATCCCAGCACTTTGGGAGCCTGAGGCAGGCAGATCAAAGGTCAGGAGTTCAAGAACAGACTAGCCAACACAGTGAAACCCTGTCTCTATGAAAAATGCAAAAATTAGGTGGGCATGGTGGCACCCACCTATAGTCCCAGCTACTAGGGAGGCTGAGGCAGGAGAATTGCTTGAACCCAGGAGGCGGAGGTAGCAGCGAGCCGAGATCATGCCATTGCACTCCAGTCTGGGTAACAGAGTGAGACCATATCAAAAAATAAAGAATCATCTACAGATGATTCTCATGATAGTCCTCTTCCATCTTCCAATAAATGCTCACCTACTCTTATATATCCTGGAAGTGCATGATGGTCCAGATGAGCAGAAGCCACACTAAGTTTTAACCACTTCCTTTGCAAGATCAGTATAGGTGGTCTTAATCTGCACCGTCCAACACAGTAGCCAGTTACCATATATGGCTATGGAAATTTAAATTTTAATTAATCAAAATATAATAAATTATTCAGTTCCTCAACCTCACTAGTCCTATTTCACATGCTCAATGCCTACCTGTGGCTAGGCAGTTACCATACTGGATAGAACCAATCTGGAACATTTCCATTACTGTAAAAAGACGTGTAGGCAGAGCCAGAACTCTGGAACTTCACCTCAGAAGGTGAATGTTTTGTCATCTATTATTTTGTTCACCAATCTTCTCAGATCTCGGACCCTCTGCTGAAGTTATAATAGAAGTGGAAAAAAAATCACATTTGCCAATCTGTTACAGAGTCAGTAAGTAAAGTTTTAATTTAGCATCTGAGTTCTGGCTAGGAATATGTCTGAACACATGAATACCACATCATTTTCACAATGTTAAAATATGGAAATAATTAATTAGAATTCTTAAGATTGAGCCTCAAGTCTAAAAAAAGTCCACTCTGGCAGAGTAAGCATCTCCATCCTTCCTAACCCCATGATGTAACACAGAAGAGCCTTTACCAAAGCTAGTCTCCTTTGTATTTATGGTCTTTCATAGTTTAGGAATTGTCTCTCTTTTTTTTCTAAAAGCAACTCTGAAAAGTAGGCTGAATAGATACTATTATGCCCATTTTTCCAATGAGGAAATGGGCTCAGGGAGCTTAAATCACTTGCCCAAGTTTACGATCCAATAACTGGAAGAGTCAGGTATTCCCAACTCTCCTTCTGCTTCATTATGCTTCTTCCTGAAAGGCAGAAAAAATTCAGAACACAAATTCCCTCTCACATGCAGAGAAGGCAGGAACTTAAAACTGAACCACTGCCGGGCGCTGTGGCTCAAGCCTGTAATCCCAGCTCTTAGGGAGGCAGAGGCGGGAGGATAGCTTGAGCCCAGGAGTTAGAGACCTGCCTGGGCAATACAGCGAGACCCCGTTCTCCACAAAAAGGAAAAAAAAAAAAAAAAAAGAAAGAAAGAAAGACAAAAAAAAAAAAAGAAAAAAACTGAACCACTGTCAAAGGCCATGACAATTTTGATTTGTGACTCATGTATATTCTTCCAGATACCTAGTATGCCTAGAATTAAACTTAAAGGCTACTTTATTAGCAAAATGTTGAGAACAACCTGGTTTGATGAAGAACATGAAACACACACTAGAGCCTCTCCATGTCCCTTAACAAAATTGGGAGCAGGGTTTTGGTCATTTTTAGCGCATTTCTGCTTTGCCATTCTGCATCTTCATGTCATTTACTCAACAACATTAACAGAGTCAATGCCAACCACTTGGGAGGACATGGGAAGAAATGTAGCACCTACTAGAAACAGACATTTAAATGCAGAGTAGGGTGAGGAATGTCACAGACACTGATACTCATCTATACAGAGGAGCTCTTTGTTCATTTTTTTGTAATCAGATTCAATAAAGAAGAAAAATAACAAGTGCATAGGAATGAGAAACGCCAAATTCAAGACAGTTATATCTGAGAAAGGACAGGAAAGGAAATTCACCTGGAGTCCAGAAATCCAAAAGGGACTTGAATTGTCTTCATAAGGTTGGAAAATTTTACTTCTAGAAATGCATACTGGCTACATGGGTGTTCATTATAGTATTAAAAGGTGGAATTCTTCAAAATCAATTTTTAAAAATTTTAAAAAGTTACTAAAGGCACATTTGCTAAAACATATTATTTCTACAGGTCTTTTAAGGTCTCATTTGTTGAGAAAACAATCTTACTTGCAGTGTTGGAAGTATTTTTGTATAATAAGGCCAACAGAAGACCAAAAGCTAGAATGTTCTCTGAATAAGGCTGGCTTTGCCTAGATGTGCTAATAAAAGAGAGATGTGAAATTGAAATAATTTTCATTTAGCTTAACCCCGCCTTTCATATGAGTCATTAGCACACTCTTCATCTAGGTGGAGGAGCCAAGGGGAGCTAAATCAATTATCTGAAAATATTTGAAAATCGTCATCAACTTTAGCAAGCTTTCAAAATTGTGTAAGCACACAAATGTAATACAATGGCTCAGGTTCATTGACAGGCAGAGGCACCAGGAAGGGGTGCCCATTCTCACTTCAGGGTCAGGAAGGGCTTCACAGATCCCCTCCTCAGTGGGTCTTAAGGTCTGATTGGAGTCCTGCGTGTTGTGCAGCTACTGCTTGGCTGCCCCACATGTCTTTGTTCCCCTTTCTTCTGGTTATGGATCCTGACCTCTGGCCACAAGAGTAGATCTATAACTGAGTTCTGGTCAATCATATTCCCTTATTCCTCTGAACTTAGGGATTGATCTTGAAGTGGGCATAACAACCAAAGAGAAATTATCAGTATTTCCCTGGGCCTGATATATAGAACTCAGGAGAAAATAATTCTTTGTAACCTGAGATGACTAAACCGAGGCAGTACCAGCCCCCTGCCACCAATCACATGTAGGAAAAGCCCTTTGGTAGCAAAAGGAAATAAGGCAAAGAGTCATAAGGACCAGAGGCAAGCAGAAAAGAGAAAGAGAGAAGGCCAATAGCATTGAATCCTTGACACTGATTGCTGGTTGTCCAAGGCCATGGTTCTTCTAGCTCTTTCTTCAACTGTGTTAAGGATTGCAGTATCCTTCCCAGAGGCACAAGCCAAATATTTATGTGTTTCTTAAGGTTCTTAAGTTGTGACTCTCTTCCTTGCCCTGATTAACATAGTCACTAACTACATAACGACATTTCAGTCAACGATGGACTGCAATGGCTCATGCCTGTAACCCAGCACTTTGGGAAGCCAAGGTGGGTGGATCACACTTGAGGTCAGGAGCTCAAGACCAGCCTGGCCAACATGGTGAAACCCTGTCTCTACTAAAAATACAAAAATTAGCTGGGCATGGTGGCACGCACCTGTAATCCCAGCTCTTCAGGAGGCTGAGGCAGGAGAATTTCTTGAACTCGGGAGGTGGAGGTTACAGTGAGTCAAGATCATGCCACTGCACTCTAGTCTGGGGGACAAGAGCAAATCTCTGTCTCAAATTTTAAAAAAATTAAAAAAAAATAAACCAACAATTGACTGCATATATGATGGTGGTCCCAAAAGATTAAAATACTGTAATTTTGTAATACTATATTTACCGTGTTCTATTTTTAGATAAACAAATATCATTGTGTTACAGTTGCCTGTAGTATTCAGTACAGTAATATGCAGGTTTGTAACCCAGGAGCAAGAGCTACACCATGTAGCCCGGGTTTGGAGCAGGCTGCGCCATCTAGGTTTGTCTAAGTACACTCTATGATGTTCAAACAATGACAAAATAATCTAATGACACACTCCTCAGAACATATCACCATTGTTAAGCAACGTATGACTGTATTTTGAGTAAGTGATCCCTCAACAGGCAGGGCAAAGAAGGAGACTGGGAAAAGAGTGAAAGGGACACAGGCATGAAGGCATGAAATAGTGTTAGAGAAGAAGGTAGCCTGAGTTCAAAAAGATGGGTCTCTTAAGAAATAAAGCCAGCGATGTAGGCAAAGGCCAAGCTAAGAAGACTTTCTTTTGCCTTGACTCTCATCACAAGTATCTGCCACGTGCGCCTCATTTCCAAAAGGCCTTTCTCTCAACAAAGTATTCCAGTATAGATACCTTTGGCTAAGGAAACCTTGCTAAATGGTTTTATTCTAATGGTTAACAACTTTTGTTTCATCTCAGGTCACTGACATTTTAATGATGGTCTGCTCAAGACAAAACAATTTTTTAATATACCCAATGGATCAATCTCTTCTGTTGGAACTTAAGGCCTGAGGGCAGGTAAGCCGATTAGACATTGTAGGGGAAAAAGCACTTCCCTAATCCCTTCAAATCATGCCATGTGGACCACGGTTTACTAGGCCTACAAGCAGTCTTATATTCTTTCTCCGACTGCTCTTTCACCATGTGCAATTTGCTGCATACCCCCAGTGACAGGGGTCATTCTCCTGTGTCCTAGAAACCATAAGCACACTTACTCTATCATGATTATTTCTTCTGGGAAAAGAAAATGGGGAAAATGTGTCTTATGTTTCAACTAAATCACAAAATATTGTCACAGCCTATAAATGTAAGTTAAGTCATTGTTGCTTAGGAGGTACAATTTCTAAAGGGTACATGGAAACATTTAGAATTCCTTTTCATCAAATCTACTTCAAGTTGAAGCAATCAGGATATTACTGATGAGATCTGAAATTGAGCACAGAGAGATTATACTGCTATACTACCTCACATTCATTAAATAACACGTACTATTTTTATCTGATCTACAGATAAATAGAGATGTTCTCAATGAAAGTGATTTATGATATTTCCAGTTTCTTTCACATAAAATGGGAACAACTATAAATGGGGATATAATCAAATAAAAAAGCATGGAAGTGATGTTTAAATTTCATAATGCAGTTTGATGTGATCATATGTGCAAGTATACTGCATCAAGACAAAAGGAAATACAAAGGCAATAATCACGTGTTTGGAGTTTATTTCACATTTATTATTTAAGTACCTATAACACGGCACAAGGGTTATACTTTATTGTACCTAAGCTGTTTCGACATTTCATGGCTTTATTTAATTTGGTATATAGTCCACGCAGGCTTGGGAATACTCTAGCTGGCTAGGATTTCCAGGTACTAATATATTAACATGACAGCACAATGAAAATATGCAAGAAACAGCCAATTTTAAGTGCATATATAATATAAATATATTTAGTTTGAATATCAACTAATAAAGCTTCTAAAACAAGTAGTATAGTATAATAGTGTGCCAAATTAGGAGTTAGATCATGTTTTAGACAATCTTTTTTTTTCCTTGAGACGGGGTCTCACTCTGTTGCCCAGGATTGCTGGACTCCAGCAATCCTCTCACCTCAGGTAGGCAAAATTTCTTATAGGTCAAAAAGGAAATCATTTAGTACAGGGTTTCTCACCCTTGACTATTGACTTTTTTTACTTGATAATTACTGGTTGAAAGGTGCTATACTGTGCATTGTAGGATGTTTTACAGCCTCCAGGATCTCTACCCACTACATGCCAGTAGCATCCCTCCAGTTGTGACAAACAAAAATGTCTTCAAATATTGACAAATGTCCCTGACAACAAAATTAATCATTGACACCCTCTCCCCACATTGAGAAACACTGACTTGGAGAGGTTTTGTGAGACTCAAAATGTGATAACTGTTTTTATAAGTTGCAAATTATCTTATAAATATATTATCTCTTTATATAATATCTAATTTTCCAATCTATAATTGGATAAATTATATTATATATTGTACAATAAGTGGCATTTCTTTCTAGTAGCAAAACTTTATTATACTCTTAGCAAAATTCATAAACAAAGCAAGGTCTGGCAGCTCTTCAAAAACAGCATCATTCACATTCTTTATTCCCTTTTTTTTAACCCTAGCACCTAATACAGTTCCTGACATATATGGCATGTCTTCATAAATCTTTTGTGAATGAAAAAGAAAGTCTTAAAAGAGATTTTACTGTGCATGTTTTTAAGAATGCTTTAACTTTAATAGATATCAATGAATGACACATAGTTGGCATTCGAACCATTAGGAAAGTTTCATATGTGTGTGCATAGAGTCAGGGTAAGGAGGGGTACATCCCAAAAGAGCAAGAATATCCTTAATCAATTCTATTATCCATTATACTATTCTATCTTGTGTTAAATATTTTCAAATTTTCATAAAATTAACGAAAGCTCCACCACTACTAGAGTAATCGACATCACCACCATTGATCACTGAGATAGAATGGCTAATTCACTCTCTCTTACCACTCTTGCAAACCTTCCAGAGTTTTAAAAGTGAGAAGTAGATGACACCAGTCTCCTCTAAAAAGAAAAAAGGAAAATTTCACTTTCTTCAAATGTCCCACAGGAATCCTCAGGAACTGGCTCTCATCCACTTGTCCAGCCTCATCACAGGCTGCTCATTCGTGTGGCCACCACTGTTCAGTCCCTGAAGCCCGCTTTCCTCCAGTGCCCAGGCTCTTTTTTTACTTGGGGTTTCCACACAAACTGCTCACTCGGCCTTGACTGGAAGTGGAAAGCATTTCCCGCCACACTTTTTTATGGTCAACTCTTACTCAATTTTGGTTTCAGTTTAAATGTCACTTCCAAGAGCCACCTGCCTCGACAATCTCATTGCCCCCACCAGCACTATTCTAAATTTTGATGCACTTATGGCACTCCTATTTTTTCTTCATTATATAGCATTTATCATATTTAGGATATTATTCATATATACTTATACATTTGTGTACATGTATACATGTATGTGTGTGGGTGTGTATATATATGTATATACACACAATTTCTCTATTTTTGTTCACTCTCCCTAATAAGAAATGAGGGCAGAGATTATATCATTTTGTACATGCAGCCTTTATTACAATACCTGGCATACAGTAAATGCCCAATAAATTCTGTTGAAGAAATGAGTTAATAAATGAGCAAATGTACACATTGACTTTATGAAGGAAAAGCTCTGGCAGCAAAGGCAGCAATTTTAGGATAGAAAAGAAATGATAACATGGGTAGGGGGAGTATTTGAGGGTCAGCAAGGCTCTGGGGGAACCAATCCCTCAAATCACATTGTATCTGTATCTGTTTCCTCCATCAGTCCACAAAAATGTCTCAGCTTCTTCTTTCAGTGGATGGTCCTACCCCATCTTTGTTGCAGATTGTTTCCTAACCCATTTATGTGTAGCATTCCATTATTGGAACACTAGGCAAGTAGGAGTTATTTATATCCTACTGCTCAAGGTCATGGGCAAGGTCTGATTTTGCAATTCAAAAAATTGCACCCTCCAGCATAAATGTGTTATCTTTACCATACCAATATTATTGGTAATAAACATTTTCTTTCTTCTTTACCAATATTATTAGTAACCCACTACTATTGGTATATTATTATTATTGGTATATTACTATTATTATTGGTATATTAATAATATATCAACATTATATTATTAATATATCAATAATAAATTATATTAATATACCAGTAATAACAATATATCAATATAATTGGTAAAGAAGAGAGAAATAAAGTTTCTCTACCATATTCTTTCATCTATCATTTTATTCCAGATAATTTATGTCTAGCTGAAATTTATCTTTGAAGCTCTAATTCCAGAGATTTTATCAGCTTAATATCTGAATGGCTCTTCTCCCATATAGTGGGCACCCCAATCTCACTAAAGGCAAAGCTTAGGCAACCATCCTCTTCTTTCCTACTCCCCCATATATGCTATTGGAACTTCCATTCCCAAAGATATCCTGACAATGGACAATGGAGTCACTGTTGACACCCTTTCCACAGTTCTCAAAGTCAGGAGTAAGCAAACTCTATTTCCTCTCTTTTGTATTTCTTTGATCTGTACCATCCTCTTCATTCTGGCCGCCATCAATCTCCTGCCAGTCCCCAGTCAATTTCTTCTCAATTTGAACAATTGAAACAGTGTCTTAACAAGTCCTTCCATTTGGTCCATGCTCCAATCCATTCTTCACCCTGCTTCCTGCTGCCTCATTCATCTTTCTAAAGTCCAGCTTCCTAGACTCCTCCTCTATTCTGAAATCTTCAAAGCCTGCTCAGTGGTTACTGAAGTAAATGGAAATACTTTAGTCAGACATTGAAGGTTCTCCAAAAATATGACTCCACCCTCCTTTCCTTCTCAGCATGCTTTCCACACTGCATCCAAATGAAAATACCCCGCAACTTGTAATATCCAAGCTCTTTATTCATGCCTGCCCTCAGTATGGAGGGTCCTTTTCTCCTTCTGCCAAAACCCCTCCAACTTAGAGCTCCGGAGTACAGTTAATGCATTTCTAGGAGCTTATCTTACATTGCTTTATATTATAGTTGGTTACTTGGATTATCCCTCTTATTGAATTGTTATCTCCTTGAGGTTCCAGGTTGCACCTTACTTATGTCTAAATTTCCCCAGAAAGCTTATATACAGGAAAGGTTGGGCATTAAGAAAAAGCATGGGTCTGGAATTCAGATAGATGTGAACACAAAGCCTGGCTTTATCACTTGATATAAAAAAGCAAAGTCCCTAAACTCTGTAAGCCTTGGTTTCATCATATTTAGGGTTGATTAACCAGAGACTTATTTTCCAAGTTATTGTAAAGATCCATAAAGCACATGACACAATGCAGGCATGTAAAAGACACCCAGTAAACAGGAGCTATTGGAATAGTAGCAACTATTACCACATTGTAATAGAGAATCAATATATATTGGTTAAATTAAACTAAAATTAACATAATAAATCTTTCCTGCCCTCCAGGAGGATATAATCTAATTGGGGAAAGCCACACACTAATGTAATTAACCATTCTAAGTAAAATGTAACATGAATGAATGGAATCAGCTGTAAGTTCCAAGGTTATGTGAGAAGAAAGACTCACTTCCTCCCATGGTAGAGAAGGCATCCCCTGAAAAAAACACAAGACCTCTGCAAAGTCTCCTGGAACATGGAACCACCACAGAAACAGGCCTGCTCTGAACACTAAAGGGTCATTCTCATTTGTTTGCATTTTTTGTTTTTAAATTTGGCAAATTTTAACTGACTCATTCATCATGTACTTACTTCACTAATTACTCATTTCTTCTCTAGCTATACTCTTCTATTGAAAGCTAAAACAGGGGAAAAAAAGATACTGGCTAGAAAAAGGGAATAAAATTCTTGTCAGAACCACATCTCGGTTTTTTCTCTAAGGTCAAGTGTAAGAATCTGATGTGATAGGCTATATGATCCTATAGAAGTCCTTTTGCTCTTGGGACCTCTGTGATATCAGCTCCAAAATGGATAATAAAGGAAACAGCTAGGAAAGATTGTGGTGATGAGCACCATTTTCAACAAATTCCAAGTGCACACATATGGTCAGTCTAAATCGCTTTCTCCTTGTCACAAACAGAGAAAATCTTTGTTGGTGCTCAACCTCCTGCACTATTCATTTCCCAGCATGTGTGACCCTGTTTAGAGTGGGGAATGTGGGGAATCTGGCCTTTCTAATTACCTGGATACTGTCACATAGATCAATGTCAGAGTTTATACCATAAAACTATTGACTATTGAAGAACAATTCACGGTAAATAAAGTAATTTTAAGAAAAGAGGGAAAATAAATTGTTGATAATTTCAAAGTGTGATAACAAACCTAACTCCAAAACTGGAAGTGAAAATCAGATTAAAATAAAAATTGATGGTGAAATGTTATTTTGGATCAGTGTCTGTGAGTGACCAAGAGTGATTTAATATATTTTCTTTCCTCTTTCTCCTTCATCCCTCTCAAAAGGTGAAAGAACATATCTTAAATCACCAGATGTGGGCTTTCCAAATATAATTCCAGAGAGAAAGAGTGTGTGTGTATGTGTGTGTGTTGGGGTGCATAGAATGGTACCACAAAGTATGGTATGGTGCTTTGGCATACTGAGCACTTTTGAATTAAAAGAAATTGAAAGGCCTTAGAAACTGCCTCAGAACCAAGGACTTTCTAAGCTGTTCTAATTTCTACCCTCTCCCCAACAAGTGTAGAAAGGTATTCCCTCTGGTATCTGACTGAAGAAAAATTCTTCCAAAAGAAATGCAATTGACTTAAGATTCCCTGTCTAGGAATCTGATCGACTAATCAGGAAAGATTAACCACCAGAGAAGAGAAGAGACTAAAAATTGTCACATGCCCACAAAAATTTTTCACCTGTTCTTCTGAGGGCAGCTGCAAAAGATTACCTGAGAGACTGTATCTGCATAATAAGACAATTTATGTTCACAGAGTACTTTCACCCCTCACTTTCTCATAACTTGTCCAAAGACTATTGCTTGTCCTTAAGTCCCATTCAGTGTTCAACGGGAATAATTTACAATTGTCTTTGGGACCATTTACTCCCTCTGGAAATCATTTACTACTTCTCTAAAACTGCCTACAGCCCCTCATTTCACCCTCTCCTATAAAGAGGGTATTTAAGCCACAATCATCTGGCCTTTCTTAGAATTTTATATTTTGTATGGCTCCCACACTTACACACATTAATAAATTTGCATGCCATTTGTCCTGATAATCTATTTATTGTCAGTTCATTTCAGCAGACTGGAGCCTTCAGAGAGGGAGAAAAAATTCTCTGCACTCTACTATTTATATCTATCTATCATCTATCTATCTATCTATCTATCTATCTATATCTTGAAATCTTATAATCACTGTGTCTATTAGTCTGAAGAATGACTCTAAGATACCCATGTCCTAAACATCAGTATGAATGTAATCTTATATGGAAAAGGGACTTTGCAGACATAATAAGTTAAGGATCTTGAGTGAGGAGTATATCATGGATTATCTAGTTGGGCTCTAAATGTAATCACAAGTGTCCTTATAAGAAGGAGGCCTACAGATATTTGACTACAGTAAAAGAGAAGGCAATACAACCACAGAGACAGGAATTAAAGTGATGCAGTGACCATGCTAACAGCAAAAGGTGAACTGGATAGCAAAAAATTTTAGTAATGCAGTGAAGGAAGTTAGAACAATCCCTAGCTGTGAGGTTGTAGAAAGAAAAAGGTCAAAGAGAGGCACCACTACAAATGCACCTTTCTGCCATGTGGCTTGGATCTTCTTGGATGGAGGCTTTAGCAATAAAAAAGTTAAAGTAGGTCCAGAAATGAGGAGAAGCTGTTCAAAATGAGTCAGGCTGCCTGAAAACAGAGGGGGCTTTCTGTGATCCCTGTGTGTCCCTGCAGTGAGAAGGACCCTCGCCCCAGGCTAGTGAAGGTGCTTAGCTGTGTGACATGATTGGCATCCCCAGTGTGGGACCATGCACACCTACGTATCTGGAATAGGCATCTGGATCTTTTTTAAACAGGACTAAACAATAGCTCCTTGTTTTGCAAAACTTTTCTGTTGCTCTTGGTATTTTCACGTCCAAGGCAAACAGAGTCATGTGGATGCTCAGCAATTGAAACCTTGCCCCTATTTTGGAAGAGACGTGTTTCAGCCTGTCCTTCAAAGGGATTCCTCACCATGCAATCTATTATGTTCATATTTTATTTGGAAAAATTGACAGAAAGAGAATAGGAAATGCAAAGAAGAAGAAAAGGAAACAGAAGTATGGGAGCAAGAAAGTCCAAGAAAGAAAGAAAGAGATCATCGGGTGCTTGTGCATGACTCTCTTTCATATGGAATTAATGGTGGTTTAATGGGGTATGAAAGGATGTTTTACTGGAAACAATGAGGAACAATTGTCTGGCTCACGTTTCATTTCACAGGTCATTATTGCATTAAGAAGTAAATCGACCAAGTCCGGTAAATAACAGTCTGTGTATTGCCGAGAGCTTCAAACCAACAATTTTAGCCATCACAAACTAATATCTCTGTCATTTTAACCCTTGCAGGGTTGTGCTAGGGGGCTAAACAATTACAGTCTTCACCCAGTTCTAGAAGGTGAGCATAATTCATTGCCCTTCTAGTCGCTTCTTTTGCAAAACCCAGGAGGCCATATTTTAGCATCGTTGTTTTGTTGATGAGCCAGTCTTAGCCAAATGCAGCTCTGGTGGCCTTGAAAAACAACCCCCATTTTAGTGAGTGCTGCAGGCATCTTTAAACAGACTGCTTCCTCTGCAAAATTAATTGCTGCAAAATGCAGTGCTGCCTCATCTAAGCTTTTGCAAGCTCATACTCAGCTATTTGGGTAGGCCATAGATGTGTCTGAGAGATCCAAGGAAAATAAGCCGCTTTTCTTTATTATAGAAGTTCACATCCATGTCACTAAGCATCATCAGGCACTGGACATACAGGAGTTTCTAATGCTTAAATTCTGGTTCTATTAACTCAGGGGCAATCGGTAGATGAGGCCAATGCTGTCTGTATTTTGAAGCAATAGTGTAGTAAATAAACATATCAAAGATAGTTTACAGTGAACAATCATACTTAAAATACATATGGTAAAATAAAGTGCATATTAAAATTGTCTTGCTTCAACTTGTGACAAAAATGAGACAAAAGCCAAGTGAAGATTTATAATTTTATATAATCATGTCAAAGACAAAGACAAACGTGGCCCCACAGGAACTGGCCTCAATTGCCTCTTCCCTGCCATCCTAATCAGGCTTTTACATCTCTTGATATACCCCACATGAACTGACCTCTGCTCCCTCTAAGTCCCCATTAACCCTTCACCCCCCTCCACCTTCCTGGGCCAACCCCATATGAACTGTCAACATTTCCTCATAATTTTTCAATCAAAAACTGATGTTTATCCTACAGAGTGGAGATGGAATTCTCCACATTTCCACGGTACCTCTAAAACATGGTAAGTAAGGTCTAATTTCTTTCTTCAAAGAGAAAAAAATCTTGCAGAGATGGCATCAGTATTCCAATTTCTGACTTTTATTACTTCAACTAATACTAAGGTCTTACAAATAACTGCGGTGTGCTGAATAATAGCCTCTCTAGGATGCTTATACCCTAATCCTGATGATGTGAACATGGCAAAGGGACTTTGAAGATATGATTAAGTGTATAGATCTTAAAGTAGGAAGATTATCCTGGACTGTAAACCTCAGAAGGAGAGAACTTTCTCTGGCTAGAATTAGAGAGTTGTAGTAAAGGAGAAGACAGGAGAGATTCAAAGCATGAGAGGCACACAGTTAGCTATTGCTGGTTTTAAAGATGAAGACAGGCACAAGTCAGAGAACGCAGGTAGCCCTAGAAGCTGAGCAGGAAGCCTGCCCTACAGTGAGCAAGGACTCAGCGACCACAACTGACTGGCTTACCCGCTGAGCTTCAAACTGCATTTTAAACTTTTTTTTTCTTATTTTCATCTTCTCCCTCCCAGTCTCAAGATATAATTTTGAGACAAACTGCATATGTTACTGGTGGAAGTAAACCGGTGCAGGTCTGCAGCAACCTCAATTTTTGCCTCCTCAGATGAAAGAATTTGAGGGAGGGAAATAAGGCAGAAAAAGAGACAGAGGCAAGTTTCAGAGCAGGTGTGGATGTATATTTAAAAAGGCTTTAGAACAGGAGGGAAAGGAAAGTATGCTTGAAAGAGATCCAAGTGGGTGACCTGAACAAGGTTGGTGTTTAACTGTTAACCGTGGTACTAGGACTTTATAGGGTGGCCACCTTCTGGCGTCTTTAACCCCCTTCCCATGATTTTTCCCTTAGGGTGGGCTGCCCTATTTACCCTTGGGAGGTGAGCATGCCCAGTGTGTTTAGGAAATGGTACACATGCCCATTTGAGGCTTTCTTCTGTTTTCTGCTGGTGTGCCCCCGGAAAGTCATACTCTGACATTTTGTCTCTTAACGCGCATGCCCAGGAAGTTGCTTCTCCCTGGTGTCTACAGTCAATTAACACTTTAGTGCAACAGGTGTGGACCATCAGGAAATGGTCACTTCCAGCACCCACTGCCAATTTATCACTTTTAGAGAGGCAGTGTGATAATTGCCAAGCCATCAACTCAACGTTCCTAGTGGGTAGGGGAGAGCCCTCACCTGCCCCACTCTATGCCTGTGCAACAACCTATAACACATCTACGTAACTTCTCAAATTAAAATACAGCTTCAGTATGTGCTGTGAACCTCAGATCCCTTTCCTTTTCTATACGACACACCCATGCCTTCTGCACATGTATTTACCTGAATGCTTTGTTAAGCACATACCATGCTGTCTTATCTGTTTACATATTTTCTTATATGCTTTAGGAGTCAGAGCCTGATAGTGACAAGGCACCTCTGGAATTCTTTCTCCAACCAAAGATTGCTTAAAGATGGAATCCACTCCCAGATGAAGAGTGACCACAAAATTGATTGAGACTAATTTATAGCAGGGTCCACAACGGCAGCAGCACCTTTGTCAAATGGGACAACAGTGTGAGAGGAGTCACTGGAACAAATCATGCCACCTGGCACCTCCCAGCCCCCATGTCTCTTCTGCATTCCAAATCCTTCCTTTAAAAACCTGTGTTCCCTCCACAAATTGAAGAGTGGAATTGCTCTCTACTCTTCCCCTGCTGGCACGGATAATAAGCAAATCTCACTCCCTTTCATCACAACTTACTATTTTGACTTCTTTTCATAAGTAGTGAGCAGCAGGACCCTTATGCGAGTTACACGACCTCAGTCCTCACAACTACATGGAACTGAATCTGGCCAAGAACCTGAGCAAGATTGAAGGTGGAATCATCTTCAGAAACTCCAGAAAGAAACACAGTCCTGCCATTACCTTCATTTGGGCTATGAGAGATCTGAAGAAGAGAAACCAGCCAATTTCACCAGACTTCTGACCTACAAAACTGTGAGATAATAACTTAGGTATTGTTTTAAGCCACTATATTGTTCATAATTTGTTATAACAGCAATAGAAACCTGTGCAAAAACCAGGATGTTATGCTCAAATATTCACTGCCTTTCCAACCAGAATCATGATAAATGATGGCAGTGGTGGCAATGGAATGGAATAGTCATCACTAACAGTTATTTAGTGCTTATCTTGTGCCAGGCCTGGGGCCAAGTTTTTACATGTATTTTGTCTACAAAGTTGTAAAGCTCTAAGATCTCCTTTGTCTCTAACATGTTCAAACAGAAAGACAGAATATGGCTTCCAGATATGGATAGGCTGGTTTCCACATGGGCAGTGCCCAAGAAAAGTTGCATCCTACTGATACCACCCAAAAGGGGAGAGATTATTATTCATAGCCACATAAAAAAAATCCTCAACTCCCTTCTATCATGGCAATTCCTTTCAAGAACTTACATTCAGTTTTTATTAATATTTCTTCTGTGAGGAAGCTAAGCAAATTGAAATTGAGTCACACTGGGAGTCCCTAGTTCTGTGGTGGAAAGATTGGCTTCTAGGTCTAGGAAAATTTCTTTTCTTTGGTGTTCTTTTCCTTGACATGTTTTACACAATAACCAACTCATTTTTCAGGATTCTCGTTTTTCATATAAATGAGTTATAAAGTCATTATTTTTACTATAAAAACTAAGTTATACATACAAATTTTTTTAATGGCAACCTTCTAGTTTTTCCCTCTGAGCAGTGGTACTGAAGATTGAGATAGCAGATGGGGAAGAGGCATGAGATCTTTTCTTTTTCATCTTCTGTTTCACTGTTTCATTTATTCATTCAACAAATACATTCTAGGATAATTTCTTAAAAGTGAAGTTGCTAAGTCAGAAGTACAGGCCTTTAGGTGGTAGCAAGATGACAAAAAGCTACAAAAAGTGATATTTGAGAAACTCTTTCTCCACATTTTCCCCAACACTGCAAATTATCACACTTTTTAATAATTGCTAATATGACTGGGAAAATAATAATTATTATTATAGTAGCAGTGGTCATTATTGCCTCAGTAGGGGTGGACATCTTTATTAAGTTTATCTCTTTTAATCCTTATAATAATTATTTGAGTATATAATATTAGTATCTCCAAGTCCTAAATTTAAAAACTGAGGCTTAAAGAAGATGAGCAACTTGCTTACAGTTACACATCTGGTTAGTGGACACAATCCAAGCAGTTGGACTGAGTGCAAGAACACTTAACCTGTGCTTTGATTATGAGAGAAAAAAAAATGGCTTTTTGTATGTTTATTGACATTTGTCTCATTTCACTATAAAATGTTTCTTGCAATGCTTTGCATATTTTTTCAGTTGGTTTGTTCCTTTTTGTTCTTGAATATTAGTAAGTTGTTTTTACATTAAATAAATTGGACCTTTGCTAGATGAGTTGCAAATTTATTTCTAGTTTTTTAATTTTGCTTTTAATATTCTTTAAGAAGTTTTAATTCTTATATATTCAAATTTTTAAATCTTTCTATATGTTTGCTAGATTCTGATTCATGCAGAGAAGTATCTCTGTAACTCTAAATAAACTTAACAATATTTTCCAGTAATTCCATGGGGTTTTTCATCTTTAGTTCATTTAAAATCTATTTTTGTAAGGAAAAAAGGATAAAAATTTCTAAATATTTTTCTCTTGATGAGTCAAATGCCTCAACATTGTTATATGAATAATTTCTATTTTCCCATGATTTAAAATACTATTTTCATTATAAACTAAATTGTCAAATGCATCTGAATCTATTTCTGACTTTAAAAAGTTTGTTCCATCAACATGTTTATTTCTAGAATATTTTTAATGACTGCTTCCAATTGTCAGAAACTAACATTAGTTTTTACATCTTGTGAATTTGTAAATACATAAAGAAAAAACTGTAAATTAGATAAATGTACTTTTAGACCCATAATATTGAGATGAGAACTTGCTTAGTACTTATTCATCAGCTGGGTATCTATTGGCAAGGCACAAGCATGTAATTTATTGGAGAGACAGCTCAAGTATTGCCTTCCATTAAAATGTGCATATAAGCATACACATGAAAATATAAAATAATGAAACTGAAAATATACAAACATTCATCCGTTCATCTTAGGCATTAAATAAGTTTAAGTCTGAGCTTCTACTTTGTAAATTTTTGAGAAGGTAGAAGGGAGGGAACAGGGTCTCTGTTACCCAGGCTGGAGTGCAGTGGCACAATCATGGCTCACTGCAGCCTTGACCTCTCAGGCTCAGGTGATCCTCTCACCTCAGCCTCCAAAGTAGCTGGTAGTACAGGTGTGGGCCACCACACCTGGCTAATATTTGTTAAATTTTTCAATACTATTGCACTCAAAGGATTAAAGCAGCAATGCAGGGTTACTTCATTATTAAAATTTGAAGACTAGGAACACAGCTTACTAGTCAATGAAGTCCTTGAAATAATATGGGGAAAAAAGAGAAATAAACTAAAATAAAAAGAAAGCAAAAATAGAGAGCCAGTTTGTCATTATAGCAAAAAGTCAAGTAATTTCATTTAGGTATGGGTATTCAAAAATAGCTCCTCTTGTGGAACACTGACATTGCTGCTTTTCAAACATACAACAAAAACCAAGAAATGTAAACAGATTTCTCATAAAGGACTGTAAATTTGAGTAGTGAAATTCTCAGTCTCAGAAAACCTTAATGCTTTGTTTGGAGGCCTGAGTATTTAAATAATACCTCCTGCAAATGGCAGGTAATCCAAGACTAGATAAGCTTTGTTTTTAATTGACTAAATTATATGCCGAGAATCAATTAGGTGCTCTCTAGAATGGTTTCTAATTCTGTGATTCATTTCTAATCCTAGAAACCCAAACTACCTCTTATGACCACTGACTTAAAAAAGTGTAATTTAAGAGGGATAAATAGAGTCTAGTACACAGATTAAAAAATCAATTCTCTTTAATGTGTGTCCCTCAGAACAAAGGAAGAAAGATATCCATATGGTGAATTCAGCTACATGTAGCTATTTAGCCTTTGAAATGTGACTCGTGCAACTACGAAGCTAAGCTTTAAATTATGTATAATTTTAATTAAATATAATTTAAAATGTAAAACTGATAACAATTATTGGAAAATGTTTAGGTATATTTTAAACAATGTTTATACGTGTTTCTACTTTTTCAATGTTTACAAAATATACACACAGATCAAAGACTTTTGATAAAAACGTATTTTATAAATTGACATGTCATCAGCAAAAAACACAATAAATTTTAAAAACATAGTATAAAAAACAGAATGCAAAATAGCTCAACTTTTACATTGATTACATATTATAATGAAGATTTTTAAAATATATTAAGCAAATTAAATGTATTATTAAATTTAATTTCATCTGTTTCCTTTTACTGCTTTTAGCCTGGATACTAAAATATTACATTACACTTATGCATTATAATTTTATTAAACAATACTGTTCTCAATGTGTAATGCTCAGTTCTTATTTCTAGATTTTGAAAAAAATCAATGAAAACTAGAGATCATCAAAAATGTGCCAGTCCTTCAAAAGAATTTCAAAAATCTGTGGATCAAAAAATACTATCAATGGAGTGAAAAGGAAACCTGCAGTATGGGGGAAAATATTTGTAAATCATTTGTCTAGTAAGAGATTAATATCCAGAACATATACAGAACTCCTAAAACTCAACAACAACAACAACAAAAAAAACCAAATATCCCAATTCAAAAATTAGTAAGAGACTTGAATAAACATTTCTTCAAAAAAGACATACAAATTAACAATGACCCCATGAAAAGATGTTCAATACTACTAATCATTAGGGAAATGCAAATCAAAATTACAATGATGTATCACCTCACACCCATTAAAATGATTACTATCAAAAAAGAAAATTACAGATTATGAGTATCGGCAAGGATGTGGAAAAACTGGAACCACTGTGTAGTGTTGGTAGGAAATTAAAATGGTACAGCTATTGTGGGAAACAATATGGTGATTCTGCCAAAAGTTAAAAATACAAATACCATATGATCCTGCTATTTCACTTCTGGATATATATCCAATAGAACTGAAAGTAGTCTCTAAGAAATATTTGTATACCGTATTCATAGTGGCATTATTTACAATAGCTAAAACATGAAAGCAATTCAGGTATCCAAGGGTGGATGAATAGATAAGCAAAATGTGGTAAGTCCATATAATGGAATGAAATTCTGTAATAGGCTACAACATGGATGAAACTTGAGAACATTACGCTAAAAGAAATAAGTCAATCTCAAAAGGTATTGTATAATTCTACCCACATGAGGTACTTAGAGTAGTTAAATGCATAGAAACAGTGAGTGGAATGGTGGTTTTTCAGGAACATGGGGTAGGGAAGAATGGGAAGTTACTGTTTAAAGGCATTAGACTTTCAGTTTACGAAACGAAAAGACTTATGGAGAAGTAAGGTAGTGATGGTTGCACAATACTATGAACGTATTTAGTACCAGTGAATAGTATACTTAAAAATGGTTAAGATGGCATTTTTTTTTTTTTGAGACATAGTTTTGCTCTTTTTTGCCCAGGCTGGAGTTCAATGGCATGATCTTGGTTTACCTCCACCTCCCAGGTTCAAGTGATTCTCTTGCCTCAGCTTCCAGAGTAACTGAGATTACAGGTGTGCTATTTTTGTATTTTTAGTAGAGACAGGATTTCTCCATGTTGGTCAGGCTGGACTTGAACCCCTGACCTCAGGTGGTCCGCCTACCTCAGCCTTCCTAAGTGCTGGGATTACAGGTGTGAGCCACCGTGCCTGGCTAAGATGGTAAATTTTATATTATGCGTATTTTACCACAATAAAAATATAAGCCAGTCTAAAAAGTGATGAACTAAAAACAGTCATATGTTGGCTGATAGGAGGAGTTTAGAATTCCTATGCTTGAAAAAGACTTATTTGGCTTATTATAAAATCACTGTCTTACTGTCTTTGAATACTTAAAAGGCTATAATACAAAAAGACTTATATGTAACATTGAAAGTCTTATACTCTGTCATACCAAAAGGCAAACTAGGTCACTGGGTAGAAGTCATAGAAGGAAGAGCCTAGCAATAACAATTATTCAAAATATAATTAATATAGGCAGCCTTAAAAGAGTGTGAACTCCCACTTCCTGGGAAAATGAAAGTTAAAGGTCATGTATGCATGTGAAGTAAAACTAATTGACCTTCAAGGGACCATCCAAATCAAAGACACTACAATCTTGTGATTTCTTTACAACTAACACGTATTCCTGTAGACTAATAGGCAATATTCCCCAAAATGTGTTCTGAAATACACTAATTCCAAGGGACCCTAATGTGTAGTATGAACAGGTACTCTCTATTCAAAAAGCCTGGGAAATACTGGGTAACACAAAATTAAACAGTATTTTTAAAAATTCAATTTCAGAGGGGAGGATCCAAGATGACCGCATAGGAACAGCTCTGGAATACAGTGCCCAGCAAGAACAAAGCTGAGAGATTTTGTCACCACCAGGCCTGCCTTACAAGAGCTCCTGAAAGAAGCATTAAACAAGGAAAGGAACAACCAGTACCAGCCACTCCAAAAATGTACCAAATGGTAAAGACCATCGACACAATGAAAAAAAATGCATCAACTAACAGGCAAAACATCCAGCTAGAATCAAAATGGCAGGATCAAATTCACACATAACAATATTAACCTTAAATGTAAATGGGCTAAATGCTCCAATCAAAAGACACAGACTGGCAAATTGCATAAAAAGTCAAGACCCATTGGTGTGCTGTATTCAGGAAACCCATCTCACGTGCAAGGACACACATAGGCTGAAAACAAAGGGATGAAGGAAGATTTATCAAGCAAATGGAGAGCAAAAAGCAGCAGGAGTTGCAATCCTAGTCTCTGATAAAATAGACTTTAAACCAACAAAGATCGAAAGAGACAAAGAAGGGCATTACATAATGGAAAAAGGATCAATGCATCAAAAAGAGCTAATGATCCTAAATATATTCACACCCAATACAGGAGTACACAGTTACATAAAGCAAGTTCTTAACAACTTACAAAGAGACTTAGACTCCCACACAATAATAGTGGGAGACTTTAACACTCTGTTGTAATATTAGACAGATCAACAAGACAGAAATTAACAAGGATCTCCAGGACTTGAACTAAGATCTGGACCAACCGGACCTAATAGACATCTATAGAAATCTTCACCTCAAATCCACAGAATATATATTCTTCTCAGTACCACATTGCACCTACTCTAAAATTGACCACATAATTAGAAGTAAATCACTCCTCAGCAAATACAAAAGAACGGAAATCATTAACAGTCTCTCAGATCACAGTGCAATCAAGTTAGAACTCAGAATTAAGAAACTAACTCAGAACCTCACAGCTTCATGGAAACTGAACAATTGGCTCTTGAATGTCAACTGGGTAAATAATGAAATGAATGCAGAAATAAAGTTGTTCTTTGAAACCAACGAGAATGAAGACACAACATACCAGAATCTCTGGGACACATTTAAAGCAGTGTCTACAGGGAAATTTATAGCAATAAAGGCCCACATGAGAAGCAAGGAAAGATCAAAAATTGCCACCCTGTCATCAAAATTGAAAGAGCTAGAGGAGTAAGATAAAAAACTCAAAAGCTAGCAGAAGATAAGAAATAACTAAGATCAGAGCAGAATTGAAGGAGATAGAGACACAAGAAACCCTTCAAAAAATCAATAAACCCAGGAGCTTGCTTTTTGAAAAGATCAACAAAATTAGACAGACCACTAGCCAGATTAATAAAAAAGAAAAGGGAGAAGAATCAAATAGATGCAATAAAAAATGATAAAGGGGATATCACCACTGATTCCACAGAAATACAAACTACAGTCAGAGATTACTACAAACAACTCTATGCACATAAAACAGTAAACCTGGAAGAAATGGATAAATTCCTGGACACTTGCACCCTCCCAAGCCTAAACTAGGAAGAAGTTGAAACCTTGAATAGACCAAAAACAAGGGCTGAAGTTGAGGCAGCAATTAATAGCCTCCCAACCAAAAAAGTCCAGGTCCAGTCGGGTTCCCAGCTGAATTCTACCAGACGTACAAAAAAGAGCTGGGACCATTCCTTCTGAAACTATTCCAAACAATACGAAAGGAGGGAATCCTTCCTAAATCATGTTATGAGACCAACATCATTCTGACACCAAAACCCAGCAGAGACTCAACAAAAAGGAAAATATCAAGCCAATATCCAGGATGAACACTGATGCAAAACTCTTCAATAAAATACTGGCAAACTTATTGCAACAGCACTTCAAAAAGCTTATCCACCACTATTAAGTAGGCTTCATTCCAGGGATGCAAGGCTGGTTCAACATACGCAAGTCTATAAATATAATCCACCACATAAATAGAACCAAAGACAAAAACCACGTGATTATCTCAATAGATGTAGAGAAGGTCTTTGACAAAATTCTACAGCACTTTATGCTAAAAACACTCAGTAAACTAGGTATCGAAGGAACATATCTCAAAACAACAAAAACTATTTATGACAAACCTACAGCCAATATCATACTGAATGGGCAAAAACTGGAAACATTCCCTTTGAAATCTGGCACTAGACAAGGATGCCCTCTCTCACCACTCCTATTCAATATAGTATTGGAAGTTCTAGCCAGAGTAATTAGGCAAGAAAAAGAAATAAAGTGTATTCAATTAGGAAAAGAGGAAGTCAAATTGTCTCTATTTGCAGATAACATGATTATATATTTAGAAGACCCCATCATCTCAGCCCAAAATCTCCTTAAACTGATAAGCAACTTCAGCAAAGTCTCAGGATACAAACTCAATGTGCAGAAATCACAAGCATTTCTATACACCAATAACAGACTAACAGAAAGCCAAATCATGAGCAAATTCCCATTCACAATTGCTACAAAGAGAAGAAAATACTAGGAATACAACTAACAAACGATGTAAAGGATCTCTTCAAGGAGAACTACAAACCACTGCTCAACGAAATAAGAGAGGACACAAACAGATGGAGAAACATTCCATGTTCATGGTTAGGAAGAATCAATATTGTGAAAATGGCCATACTGCCCAAAGTAATTTATAGATTCAATGCTATC
>CAUYLG010032301.1:0-40117 GCA_963573385.1 Cacajao melanocephalus
TTGGGCAACAGAGCAAGATTCTGTCTCTATAAAAAAAAAATGAACATTGCCTACTGCTAATTAACCCCCCTTTAAGTAATTTTCCCAAACCCACATATAATTTCTGATGAATCACAACGTATTTAAATATCTATATATAAAATTCATTGGTACATGAATGTTCTTTTGTAAAGCCCTGTTTAGACTCAAAATCAGAGTTCAGCCAACTTTCTCAGGGCATAAAAGCTGTATATTTCTTAAGAAGTCTTTCTACCAAAGCAATGACAAAAGTTAATTCCTGCACTATATGCTGAAATCAATCAATATAAATTATCTTTTAAGACAGTGTAAATTACTTAATTTGAACAAGGTTTTTTTTTTAACAGCAGAAAGTAACTTTAACACAAAGTTGTATTCAGTTTTATTGAAATAAACATAGTATATTTTTTATCTCTTCATGATAACGGCTTTTATGTTTCTGACACATTCTAACTCACTAAACATCCTTTTTAGTGACCATTGCTACTGTTAACAGAGCTTGCCAAAAACACTGAGCCAAAATCGACTGATCTACCCAGATATTATCGTCCCAAAGGCAGTAAAATCTTAAGCAACCTCTTCCCAGTAGCACATAAATATTGTCCTGTGTACCATGAGTCAAAACGAGTTGGAAAAGCATGGGTCTAAGTATTTTCTTTGGATTTATAACCACCAATAATCTCAGTAGGTAGTTCCTCTCAAATAATTTAACAACTAGCAGGGGGTGGAATAAAACAAAACATAGTAATTGAAACCCAAATTTAAAAATTAAACCTCTATGAAGCTAACTGTTACAGGTTGAAGGAATTATAAAGGAAGACTTGTAAGGGAAAATTATAATGGAAAGAAATAAAATAGTTACTTTAATTCTCATGCATGTAAACAACACTGACAGACAATATTAATAATTCATTCACAGCTCATTGTGTGGCTATTTGACAGTTCTAGAGGGAAGTATCAGTGTGTCTACTGGACAGTTGTGTTATTTATAAATAAGGTATACCCTGAAGTGAAAAGCAGCTTGTCCTCTGGAAGAACCATTGATGGCAATAGCAATGACAGTTCCAGGCCTCACTAAGTATCAGGCATCACACGCTCACCTCTGGGATAGTGGGTATTTCCTCAGTTCTTTTCACACAACAGGTTCATCACAATCTCACATTCCTGAGACTTTTGTTACTGCCTGCCGGACTGACCCTTCTCTGACATGTATCTTCAAATCATGTTCCCTTTTGTAACATTTCAGTGTGGTCTTAAGAACACATTCTCATTTAACCAGTGCATTCCAGGGGTCTTAAAGTGTAATGTTTACTTAATTTCCAGTCAAGAGTTCCTGAGATTTAAAGCAACACAGTATTTGAACAAAGTGCTTTTCCTATATATCTCATTTGATGCCTATTAAAACTAAGGATGTTAGAAAAAGTGTATAAGTCCATTCTAGTTTTCCAGATTAGAATGGTGAGACAGTCTTCTTTATCCCCACCACTCATCGTAGCAAGTTCAAGAAACAATTGTATGATAGCCTCTGGAATTCAAATTCATTTCCAATACTTACTGATTCTGAAGTTGATCCCATTTCTATAAAGCTCTTAGCCTGTATTTTCTTATCTGCAAAGTAAGATTAAAAAGAAAAATCATTTACCTCATAGGGTTGTTGTATCACATAATTTTCATAAATCTTTTAGAATACGGTCAAACACTCATCTGGGTGAAATGAGTATTACTTTTCCTCACACATTATAAGGGTTGCAGCCAACACTTCTATATTGAAAGACAAATCAACAAGAGAAAAGCATAACAAATTTATTTAATTATAGTTTTACTTGACTGACAACCTTCACCTTAAAGATGCAAAGATACAGAGGAAACTATCTGATTTTATACTTACATGTGATGAAGCAATGTTATCCTTGTAGAGATGTGATTGGACAACAAGTGTATGAGCTGATGGAAATAAACAGATCAGGGAAAGCTAGAAAGGCCTCTCTGTTCAGATTCTTCTTGGCCTTTCTGTGCAGCATATCTTTCTCCAGGGTATGGTGCATGACCCCTTCTGGAAAAAGGGGTCTTATAACCCTACTATCAGAGATGGTAGGTCAGAGAGTTTCTTTATGGCCAGTTCTTACACAAAGAGGTGGAAGGAAGTTAGAGTAATACTTTTGGGTTTTATGGCTGACTTTGGAGAAACTGAGTTCTGGTTTCTATGACCTGCCTTGGAGAAGAGGGAGTCTAGTTTCTGTGGTTAATCTCAGGGGGAGAATGAGGCTGAAAGACAGAGAGTGAGGAGAGGGTCAGAGAGAATCTACTTCTGAGGCTGATCCTTAGGCTTTGCTTTGGGGTATCATTTTCTGGGCTGCAACATAAGCAATACATAAATGTTAGTAGACGTTATGGATATGCCCAGAATCTCCAAAGTGTATCCTCAAATTTCAATAGCCTGATACTTCTTCAATTGCTCAAATCATTTTCTTGATCCCCTTATTCCCCTCCAAATCCCTTTTAACCAGGGGATTTTTATTTAGATGTGTTAATAAGTCAAAGCCCTGCTCCCTCTCAGAAGTTATTCTTTTACATCAAGAAGAATTTGTATCTAACTGATCTAATGCATTATTAGGTTGTTAGTTTCTGCCTCAGAACAGAACAATCTCATTTTTAGGATGACTGGAGCCTTAAGTCACTCTTATTTTAAGCTTCTTCCAAACTACACACCATGTATTGCCCATGAGAGAGAGAAATAATATTTAGATATAAAGTGGGATTTGAAAGAAAGGTCAGAGGTTAGAGTAGAACAATCCAAAGTGGATTATAATGAGTCAATTCATGACAGAACAAAGAAGACAGGCTGGGATCATTAGATGCAAGAGAAGCGCTAATTCAGTTAGGTGTAAAGATGTAGACAGCTCTGATTCATTTCATATCATGTATCAATTTGACAACCAGATAAACCTTATCCAAACTGAATCCAATCACAGGGTCTTAGGAGATTTACTCATTTCTAATTAGTGAAAATAACAGAGAAATATCATGTCCCTAATGCCCCCAGGAAAAAGAAAAAAAGCAATTTGTTAATTGTCAACTGCCAGACTGCTCTTCTTACCTGTCAGTCACGACAAGGAGGGTAGCTGTGGTCACTAATTTGATTCTTTAGTACAAGAGAATAAAAGCAGTAAGTAAAAATATTTCCTCTAGTGACTATCTTAATTCCACAGACATCCAGAACAATTCCTGTGAACAAAATCAGATGATTTCATGTTGCAAATTCACAGCTGGATCAGGGGACAAAGATTGTATCGGTGCTTTTAATGTTACCAAAGCTGCTAGAGCAATGACAGTTTGCTGATGGAAGGAAGTTGCCCTATGCATGACCTATTTATGATCCCTCACACTAAGTCTGCACTTCATAAATCTACCTGGAAATTTATGTAGAAACAGCCTAATGCAATGGTGCAACTAGGAAGAAGAAATACTCATGTAAAGTTATTTCTTTTCAATATTAAAGGAAAAACAAATTCTTTCAGTTTACTAAACCTGAAGGCAGACCCTAGTCAAATGTTAAAAATGTTTCCAGAAAATGGCAAACAAGTTAGTTCCGGTGTTGCAGATACAATGTCTAAATCAGTGCTATTCAAGTCCATGACCATCAACCTCAGTTGTACCTCCAAACTACCTTCCAGTCTCACTGTACTTTCCTGGTAGGGTCTGGCCCATTGACCACACCAACAAATCAAACGTTTTCTACATTCCACCTCCAAACACTGACTCATTTTCTCCTCCAGCTCTCAGCAGATAATCATGTCTAATAATTCACAGAGAAAATTGAAGCTGTTAGCTTACCACCTCTTCAACTTTTGGCTACTTACTTAAATCTGTCTTGTATCTAGAACTTTCTTATAATTTAAACATCCTCTAGTTTCTCCCATGTAAAATGAAATTAAACAGAAACCAAACTGAACTCATTATGCTCCTAGAACTGGTGCTAACTGCTACAACTGTATATATTTGCTAATTTTACTTTTCAAAGTTTTATTTACTCTTCTGATCTACTCTGGTTTCAGCCCTTATCATGTAGGCAACTACTAACTCTTATTTTGTTCAGTTATGGGGGCTTGAGGTGCTCTGTGGACTAACTCCTCAGGGAAAACAACCATAATCGATGAAAACCATAAATTAAAAACAAAGTAAAACCCAAACAAACAAAACAATAATGAAAATATATTAAAGTAAATTGTCATAAAAGCATACAACAAATGGAGAAACAATCACTCATGATAATTTACTAAATCTCAGAAATCATAAAAGTTTGGGACATTTGACCATAATCCAACTCCTATTATTCCCTCAGGTCAATTAGATGGAAGCTCTACTATGAAAGGGTTCACCCAAAAAATCAGAGGTCTCATTCCACAGTAATCCCAACCTAGGGCGATAGTTTCTCAGTGGAAAGGACAGATCCCCAGTCTTTATCCTACCCTTGCCTTCCCACAAACTCTATCTAAAAATATTGACAGAAAGTTGTAAATCTCCTCAAATTAATCTACACATTCAACTGAGGCCCTATCAAAGTCTCAACTAGCATTTTTGCAGATTGTCATGTTATAATAAAATTCATATAGAAAGGCAAGGAACCAAGAACAGCCAAAGGAATATTTAAAAAAAGAACAAAGATAGAGGACTAATCTTTCCCAATTTCAAAACGTATTACAAAGCTCTAGCTATCAAGAATGTATGGTACTGGCATAAGGATAGACACGAACCAATGGATAGAATTGACAGTCTAGAAATAAACCCTTAATACTTAAGGTTAAATGATTTCCGACAAGGATACCATGGACACTTCACATATACCACACCCAAAAATTAATTCAAAATGAACAATATTAGTAATGTAAGAAAAAAATCTAGAGAACTCTTATATGAAATCATAGAAGTAAATTTTGACCAGGGTTAGCCAGAGCTTACTAGATACAATACTAAAAGTACAAAGAAAACTTTAATAACAAACAAATTGGACTTAATCAAAATAAAAAATTCCAACCTTTGTACAGCAAACAACACCATCAAGAACTTAATGCATAATGTGCATAATGGGAGAATGTATTTTTAAATACTATATCCAATAAGGAATCATATCTAAAATATACAAAAAATTCTTATGATCTAATAATAAAACAATAATGTAAAAATAGGTAAAGAATTTAATATAATGTAAAAATAGGTAAAGAATGTTATAAATTTCTCAAAATAAGTTTCTCAAAATAATGTATATGAGTGAGCAATAACACACACACACACACACACACACACACACACAGAAATGTTCAACACTATTATCCAATAGAGCTATGTAAATCTAAACAACAGTTGGAATCCACTCACGCATACTAGAATGGATATAATTTAAAAAGACAGTTAAGTGAAGTCAAAGATGTGGAGACATTGGACCCTAGTTTATTTCTGATGAGATGTAAAATGGTGCAGCCACACCAAAAAAGAAAAACAATTTAGTAACCTTTTCTTCAACATGTCAAACACAGGGTTGACATTTGACTTAGCAATTTCATTCATACATACATATTCAATAGAAATGAAAATATAATTCACACAAAAGTTTGTATACTAATGTTTAGAGCAGTATTATTCATAACATACAAAAGTGAAAACAATCCAAATGCCCATTAACTGAAGAATGGATATATGAAATAACTAAAATGTGGTGTAGTCTTACGATGGAGTATAATAAAATAAGGAAAGTATAAATGTTCAACTACAACATGAATGAACTTTGAAAATAGTATGCAAAGATAAACAAGGTAGTCTAATATCCCATACAGTGTACGATTCCACATATATAAAATATCTGAAAAAAGGCAAATCTATAGAGACGTAAATTGATGGTTTTCCAAGTGTTAGGGGGAAATAGGGTGAGGAATTATTGGTAAAGACATATGGGGCTTTTTTTATGGAGTGATAAAATATTCCAAAATTGATAGCGATATTGGAGATTTACTCATCTCTACGAGTATATGCAGAGACACTAAATTGTACTTTAAGAAAGATAATTTTATGGCACATGGTATGTGCATTATATCTTAGTAAACTTTTAAAAACTTACTTTCCAGAAATACGATTCTGAAAAATATGATCATGTAACTTCTATAGGTCGTTGTTCTACCTTCCTCTCTTTCCATACAATATGTTAAACATACATAAAGGAAAAAAAGTAAGAATATTAGTAAGAATAAAACATTAGAGAATACAAACTTAAGATCAATTAAAAAAGAGATAAGAAATTAGATATAGGAAAAAGGCAGTTGTCTGCAACTGGAAACAGAGCTGCTTGACTGTCATTAATTAATCACCAAAAAAATCATTATAAATACTATATCTGATGTTTTTCTCCACCCACTGATGATCTGACACCTGAAACAATGAGAATGTTCTTAGAAAGTGCTTATGGTATATTGATCATGGGTTGTTTTCCTTTTGTTAGATAACTTGCCAATGTTTACTGTCTTGCTCATTACTAAGAACATCTTTCTCACCTAGCAGCCCCAGAATTTTCTGAATGGGCTCCCTCAACCAAGCTAGCAGATTTTGTCACATCTCCTATACTAATACTTGGGGAATCTAAAGATGGCATTATGTTGGTGGCAAAAAAAAAAAATGTTCTTCTGAACATCAGATAAAGAATTTAGTCCCTAATACACCGCTTCACTGAAACAAGTCACACTAAAATATCCAAAGTTTCTTTCGTAACAAATCAAACGAGCCCCTTTTAGTCCTTTCTTTTTTTATTTTTCCTTACCAGAAGAATTCAATACATTTACCATGTTCTACCTGAGGCATTTTTTTCCTCATCCTTGTTGTGATTTTTGATAAAAATTATGAAAATATTTACGTGTATTACCGTGTTTGTGTCCCTTCAACTTGGGTGATGAAGAATAAAAAATAAATTGGAACCTTGACAGAGATGCCAAAAATGATAGCTACTTTGGGGTTCTATGAGAGTATCCAGGTTTTCTCTTTCATCTTGTACTCTCCTTTTCTATCTCTTTTGCTTGTTTCTTATACCCCTCAAACCAATTTTTAAATATCATAAATGACAGGGATTCAAATTTAGGCTCTCATTGTTTGCAACCATAAATTTATCCTGAGTGTTACCTACCCAGTAACTTGGTTTCAATTATAATCCATATGTTATTTCCAAATTTAAAATTTGGTTCATCTCTTTTTCCTGAGATCTGGAGTTGCATATCCACTTTTCTATTCAGCATCTTCCTATCACTGCTGCAAAACATCTTGAAACAAATATTTAAAACATTAAATTATTTGAAATTACTTCTTCTTTGCTGAACTTACCAAAATTATTAGATTGAGAGAAAATCTTCCTCCTTCTTCAATGTTCACATGCAATAAATCATCAAGCCCTCATCATTCTAACTTCTAAATAGGTGTTGAATATCCTCATTTCTCATCTTTACCACTATTTTCTTAGGCTACTGGGTCACCATATTTGCTTGGTCTAAGAAAAGCCCTTAAATCTCTTCTGTCTCCTTGAGTCACTTTTCACACTGAAGATCCTTATGATTATTAAAGTAAACCCTGCCCTTTGTCTTCAGAAAAATACTTGAAATTCTTAACGTTTCTTGCAAGATTCTTTTTGATGTGGCTCCAAGCTTATCTATTTAGGGTCTTTCAACATTCTGCTTAACACCTTAACCATATAATGATCTTTATTTTGTCATGCTTTCTCCCTCAACTTCAGGGTTCTTTGATGTTGTTATCTAGTAATTATTAAAAGTTGATATTTCTTTTTGTAGTTCTCTTTCTTTTCCTCTTTTCACAACTTAACTACCTTTTAGTTGTTAAATGTAATTTTCTTCTGGAAATGTCCATGAAAGCGCTATGCTAAGTCAAATATTCTTACTAGGTATTCCCAGAACATCATAAACTTCCTGCATTACAAAATTATTGTGTTTTAAAATTAGTTCCTATTTATTTGACTGTTTTCTCTACATGGAAAAAAGATTCTTCATAAAAATATGTTAGCAATAATATTTCCCAAATTTCTTGAGAGGTTATATCTTTGTGAATATATTTTCAAATCTTCACTAAGTTTTAAAAAATATTTCTAGCTCCTTATCACAGTTGGTTAGAGTAAAACCCTAAAAAGAAAAATAAGTTGAATAAATGAATATATTAACTCAGAAAAGACTCCTTGCAATTAGTACTAGATTATGGAGAACTCTAGAAAAGAGTCCTCTATGTTTATATATGCATCTAATAATTTAATATTCACTGTCATTCTGTTTCAAAAATACTTATCGTTCTAAGAGATATAAGGGATTATATATATATATGATATGATTCCTGTTTTGGTATCTGGCATTCTGTCAGTACCCAGTGTCTACTATTTATTTTCAAGAAAAGAGTTACCCAAAGTGTCTATAAAAATGAGATTTTCCACAAGCTTCTCACAACATTAGATGTCCAAGACAGCTGGCCAGATATCCTAAAATGGGTAAAGAAATAAATTATCACAGGAGAAGTTGAATTAAAGTCCATTTTAATTATAATGGCAGAAAATTAAAATGACAATTATTTTAATACACTGGATAACTATACTGTTTGGTAGTATTTGTGATATACCAATTTATAATCTCTCAAATGTCTATCAAGAAGCTATACCCATGTTTAGATTTAAATTTTAATAATAATATGTAGCCATTAAATATTTTTTCTGTCATTATTTCACTAATGCTCTTAAAATTATACTGATTTTTAAAATTATATCTGTAGGATAGATTGTTATGAATAACTATTAATGAATAGCAAAAACACTGTGTAAAAATTGTATAAATCCAAAGAGAATTAATGTCAGAAAAAGAAAAAACAGAATCTATTACTTTAATAAAGTATTTTTAAGTGTGTGTGCACGTGCATGTGTGCGTGTGTGTGTGTGTATGTGTGAATCTTTAACATACAAGAGCTTCTTGGCTTCTTAGTTAGGGTATAGGTTAGGCCCACAATATGTTGGGTTAAACAAAAATCTACCATTGAATAAAACTTAATCTCATATCCCCATTTATCTACAAGAGTTGCTGGAAAATATAGAATCTCACTGAATGGCTTTGGACTCAGTTGAAATTCAAAACTATATTGACAATTTTGGCACCTAGAACTGTTATTATACAGCATTTATTATAGTTTATACATTTATGTGTGTAATTATTTGTTTATTGTATGTTTCTCCAATTAGATTTTAAGCTCTTATGGATTTTGTCTGTTTTGCTTATCATTGTAGAAGGTGTCACAAAAATTGTACTCCAAGTTAAAACCCCACTAAAAATGTTGACACATAGAAATTTTCCAAATTCTAACACAGTGAATGAACAACAGCCAGTCATAAGTAGATATTTATTTATTAAATAAATAAATAAATGTATTTAAACAGTGTATAACCATTTGTTTTTTCCACAACCTTTGCAGCATCTGTTATTTTTTGACTTTTCCATAGTAGCCATATTGACTAGTGTGAGATAGTATCTCACCATGGTTCTGACTTGCATTCCTCTAATGATCAGTGATTCTGAGGTTTTTTTTTTTTGTATGATTGCTGGTCACGTGTATGTCTTGTTTCAAGAAGTATATGCTCGTGTCCTTTGCTTACTTTTATGAAATTGTTTGTTTTTTCTTGTAAATTTATTTACATTCCATACAGATACTAGATATTAGGACTTCGTTGGATGCATAGTTTGCAAAAATTTTCTTCCATTTTGCACGTTGTGTGTTTACTCTGATTATAGTTTCTTTCACTGTGCAGAGCTCTTTAGTTTAATTACATCCCATTTGTCAATTATACTTTTGTTACAATTGGTTTCTTTGCCCATCCCCATGTGTGAATGATATTGCCTAGGTTGTCTTCAGGAGTTTTCACAATTTTGGATTTTACACTTAAGTCTTTCATCCGTCTGGAGTTAATTTTTGTATGTGGTGGGAGAACGGGGTCCAGTTTCAATTTTCTGCATATGGCTAGCCAGTCATTGCGGCTTTACTTATAGAATTAGGGAATCCTTTCCCCATTGCTTGTTTTTTTCAAGTTAGTTAAAACTCAGATAGTTGTAGGTATGCAGTCTTACTTCTGGGTTTTTCATTCTCTGCCATTGGTCTAAATGTCGGTTTTTGTACCAGTACCATGCTGTTTTGGTTACTGTAGCCCTATAGTATAGTTTGAAGTCAGGTAACATGATGCCTCCAACTTTGTGCTTTTTGTTTAGGATTGCCTTGGCCACTTGGGTTCTTTATTGGTTCCATATAATTTTTGTTTGTTTCTTTCTTTTGTGGGGGATGCTGGAGTCTCACTTTGTCACTCAGGCTGGAGTAGAGTGGTGTGATCTCACTTCACTGCAACCTCCACCTTCTGGATTTAAGTGATTCTCCTGCCACAGCCTCCTGAGTAGCTGGGATTACAGGTGGGTGCCACCATGCCTGGCTAATGTTTGTATTTTTAGTAGAGACAGGGTTTCATCATGTTGGCCAGGCTGGTATCAAACTCCTGACCTCAGGTGATCTGCCTGCCTCAGCTTCCCACAGTACTGGGATTACAAGCGGGAGCCACTGCACTTGTCCCCCGATCAATTTTAAAAACAGTTTTTTCTAGTTCTGGGAAGGATGCCCATGCTATATAAACAGGCATACCATTGAATCTCAAAATTTCTTTGGGCAGTATGACAATTTTAAACATATTGATTCTTCCTATCCATGACCATGAACTGTTTTTGTCATTTTTTATATCATCTTTGATTTACTTGAGCAGTGGTTTTTATTTCTCATTGTAGAGATATTTAACTACTCTGCTAGCTGTATTCCCAGGTATTTCATTCTTTTTGTGTCAAGTATCAATGGGATTGTGTTTCTGGTTTCTGATTTTGCTCTCAACTTTGAAATTGTTGGTGTATAGGGATATCATTAATTTTTGTATATTGATTTTCTATCCTGAAAACTTGCTAAAATTATTTGAGAGCTCATATACCTTCTGGACAGAGACAATGGAATTTTCTATATAGAAACATGTCATATACAAACAGGTATAGTTTCACTTGCTTTATTCCTATTTGGATGCCCTTTATTTCTTTTTCTTGTCTGATTGCCCTGGCCAAAACTTCCAATACTGTGTCAAATAGGAGTGCTGAGAGAGGGTATCTTTATCTTGTGCTGGTTTTCAAGAGAAATGCTTCCAGCTTCTGCTCATTCAGTATGATATTGGGGCTGTGGGTTTGTTATACATAGTTCTTATTACATTGAGGTGTATTCTTGCAATATTTTATTAAGAGAGGTTTTAACATGAGAAGATTTTGAATTTTTTCAAAGTCCTTTCTTGCATCTATTGAGATAATCATGTGGCTTTTGTCTTTATTTCTGCTTATGTGATGAGTGACCTTTACTGATGTGCATATGTTGAACTAACCTTGCATCCCAGGGATGAAACCATCCTAATCGTGGTGGATAAGGTTTTTGATGTGTTGCTGCATTTGGTTAGCCAGTACTTTATTGAGGATTTTTGCATCGATGTTCATCAGGGATATTGGCCTGAAGTTTTCTTTTTTTGTTGCATCTATGTCAGGTTTCGGTATCAGTATGGCCTCATAGAATGAGTTACAATGGAGTTTCACTTTTTCAGTTTTTAGGAATTGTTTCAGTAGAAATGATACCAGCTCTTCTTTGTATCGCTGGTAGAATTCAGCCATTAAAAACATCTGGTCCTGGGCTTTTTTTGTGGTTGGTAGGCTATTTATTACTGCTTCAATTTCAGAACTCATTTTTGGTCTATTCAGGGGTTCAATTTCTTCCTGGTTTAGTTGTGGGAGTGTGAATGTGTCCAGAAATTTATCAATTTCTTCTAGATTCTCTAGTTTATGTGCACAGAGGTATCTATAGTATTCTCTGATGTTTGTAGTACTGTGGGGTCAGTGATGACATCCTCCTTATCATTTAACTGTATTTATTTGATTCTTCTCTCTTTTCTTCTTTATTAATATAATTAACCATCTATCTATCATATATATATATATTTTTTTTTTTTTTCAAAATACCAGCTCCTGGATTTATTGATCCCTTGAATGTACTTTTTGTGTCTCAATCTCCATTAATTCAGCTCTGATTTTGGTCATTTCTTGTCTTCTTCTAGCTCTGGGATTTCTTTCCTCGAGTTTCTCTAGTTCTTTTAGTTCTGACATAAGGATGTCAATTTGAGATCTTTCTAGTTTTCTGACATAGGCATTTAGTGCTATAAATTTCCCTCTTAACACTGCCTTAATTGTGTTCCAAAGATTCTGACATGGCATATCTTTGCTCTCATTAGTTTCAAAAAACTTCTTGATTTCTGTGGTAATTTCAATATTTACTCCAAAGTCATTCAGGAGCACGTTATTCAATTTCCATGTAATTGTATGGGTTTGAATGAATTTCTTAGCCTTATTTCTAATTTGATTGTGCTGTGGTCTGAGACACTGTTTGTTATTATATCAGTTCTTTTGTATTTTCTGAGGATTGTTTTACTTCTAATTATGTTATCAGTTTTAGAGTATTTGTCATGTGATGATAAGAATTACGTATATTCTGTTGTTCAGTTTGGAGAATTTTGCATATATCTATTACGTCCATTTGATGCAGTACTGAGTTCAGATCTTGAATATTTTCATTAATTTTCTGTTTTATGCTCTGTCTAATAATGTTAATGAGGTGTTAAAGTCTCTCACTATTATTGTGTGGGAGTCTAGGTTTCTTTGAAGGTCTCTAAGATCTTGCTTTATGAATTTGGGTGCTCCTGTGTTGGGTACATATATAGGATACTTAGATTTTCTTGTTCAATTGAAGCCATTGCCATTATATAATGACCTTTGTCTTTTTATATCTTTGTTATTTTAAATACCATTTTGTTAGAAAATGTAATTGCAACTCCTGCTATTTTATCTGTTTTCCATTTGCTTGGTAGATTTTTATACATCCCTTTATTTTAGCCTATTTGTGTCACTACATGTGAAATGGGTCTCTTGAAGGCAACATAACAATGGGTTCTGATTCTTTATCCAGCGTGTCACTCTGTCTTTTAAATAGGGCATTTAGCCCATTTACATTTAAGGTTAGTATTGATATGTGTGGATTTGATCCTGTCTTCATGATTATTTTTTCAGACTTGTTTATGTGGTTGCTCTATAATGTTATTGGTCTGTGTACTTCAGTGTGTTTTTGTAGTGGCTAGTGATGGTCTTTCCTTTTCATATTTAGTTCTTTCTTCAGGAGTTCTGGTAAAGCAGGTTTTGTGGTAACAGATTCCCCCAGCAGTTGCTTGTTTGGAAAGGATTTTATTTCTCCTTTGCTTATGAAGCTTAGTTAGGCTGAATATGAAATATTGGGTTGGAATTTGTTTTCCTTAAGAATGTTAAATATTGGCCCCCATTCTCCTCTAGCTTGTAGAATTTCAGCTGAGAGTTCTACTAGTATGATAGGCTTTCTTTTGTAGATAATCTGGCCTTTTTCTCTAAGTTCCTTTAACATTTTTTCTTTCATTTTAAACTTGGAGAATCTGATCACTATGTGTCTTGGGAATGATCTTCTCATGGAGTATCTTATTGGGGTTCTCTTCATTTCCTTAATTTGAATGTTGGCTGCTCTAGATATGTCAGGGAAGTTCTCATGGATGTATCTGCCTTTTTGTCCTTCTCATAGTGGGTACTACTTGATTTCCAGCTACTGGGTCAATTCTGGCTGAGTACTCAAGCTTTGGAAAGGAGGATTTAAAAGTGGTCTAGCACTAATTATCTTCACAGGATATTAACTCAAAAGGTCAAGCATCACATTGTTCCTTACAAGTTGACCTCATCTTTTACTTGGCTAGGGTAATCAATTTTAATCTTATTTCTCTTTGTCCAAGTCCCTGAGTTGTAAATATTGTTACCAGGTTACAGCTTTGATGGTTGGAATCCAGTCTTCATTATTTCAGGACTAACTCTAGAGACTTGAGCCCTGTCCAATCCTGGGTTCCTAACACTCACTAGGAGATGTCTCTGCTACCACCTTGTACCTGACTGTGTCTGTACATATCCATGTTGCAGGATTTCTCCTTCTGACCTATCCTTGCCTGTAAGGACAACATTTATTCTGCTATAAATACTCCACCAGTGACAAAATTAGATGCACTCTGTCATGAAGTCTTTAACATTCATCAATGCTTATCTCCCTAGCTGCAGTTTGAAACAGCTGGAAGATCTAATTCCAGGTACCAACATTATGCAGTTTGCTTTATTAAGGCCAGCTATGTTCTTACAGGAAATATCTGTAGTTTTAGTGTTTCTAATTTTATTTTTAACATGAAGATTCTTTAATGTTTGAATTGAAGTTGTAAAATATATGTTTCTATCTAGTTTATTTATTTTTACTTCTCCATCACTGATAACAGATTTGGTCAGGTCTTCACCAACTTAGTCATTGACTATTATGATATGTTTTGATTATGAGTCTTCTCAGCATTTATATCATCATATATATCCCCAATAGATTAATCTCTCTCTGCACTTATTAATATTAAATGATTTTTATTGTTTACAAATGAATATTTAAACTCCATAGTCAGAAAGTCCATGCTCTCCACAAACCAAGGCTTACCTTACCTTTTCCAATCTACTTCCACCTATTTTCTTACAAAGAGATTCTTTTCCTAACAAATATTCAGTCAATTACTAAAAGCTAATACAGACAATTGCTCTTCAAAGTCTTTGATCATGTCCAGGTTATATGTCTTCCATAATGCCTTCGTTATTTTATTTTGTATAGGCATGGCATCTTCTATCTATAATAGCAGTAATTATTTTTATATCAACTAGATATATTTGAACCTATTGAAAATATAAATGATTTTATTATTTTCTCTTTGGCAGAATGCATTTAGTGTTTGATAAATTTCTTTTGCTAATACAGGGCCTCATTTTGCTGTGCAATCTAAAGAATATATTATTGATTTTTTAAAAGTTATGTCTATTCCTTTTGACTGTCATACCAGCCTAGCACACATTATTGTCTTTTCTGAATGTCGTATAAAAATGATCCAAGGTTTTAAAGATTTAATGCAAAAGTGACTTCAATTCTTATCTCTAAATGGTATATTTAAAACTTTACAATCTCCATATACTTATAAGAATTTCAATTTGTATAAAAGTTTAATTTTAAAGTAAATTATAATTCATTGATAGTTTATAATGCCTTTATCTACAATTAATTTGTTAATTTTTTGCATTTCCCACAATATCTAGAAATGTTGCTTCTGCTTGCAGAAGAGAATGTTGAGGGAAGGCAGATTAAATGATCATCTCCACATATATAATAATGAGATAGAATTCTGCTTAATATATTCTAATAATGTAGTGGTGTAGACTATAGTATGCAAAGGCATTGTATCTATAGTACAAAGATGAAGAGGTGAATTAAGATAATTATTTAAATAAGTCAAGATAAAGGGGACATTTTCCCAATTTTCTAAATAGTTTGACTGAAAGCTTTCTTTTTAAGTCTCAAATTACATGAATAATTACCTCATTTCTACATGTCACTTTACTTGTGTCTAGTTGACCTCAATAGTGTGAGATGTTATCCTTATTAGAAGCTTTCAGGCAATTGCTTTCTCTTTTACCTTCCCAAGTCATTTCATTCATAGAAATAGGGAGAGAGTCTGAACTTGAAATTTAGAAAATTGTTTAACTTTCATATTTCTTTTCCTTATGGATATTTTAAAAATATTTGAATTAATACTTAAAAACCATTTTGAATAGATTTTGATCCTAATCATACAACAGAAGATGCTGAACCCAAGCTTATCACCAAAAAACACAAGCTGTTTTCCAAAAAGGATTGCCAACTTGCACATTTATAGTTAGCAAATGTTTAGTAGTCTGAACTTTCTTAGTAGCAGTCAGAATGCAAATTAGCCCTGTGTAGGTATGAACAACTACCCACACATTTACTGTGTAAATTAATCAATAAAAATTTTCAGGATTTTTATATGAGGCTGAAAACAGCTTTTTACTATAATTTAGAACTTATTAAACTATTAGGGTTTCTTCTTAAGCACAGTGAAAACTAATGACTAAATATGTGTAGAAACAATTGAGGCTTCTTCCCCTTGATGTGTAGGACAAAACTATTTACCAATGAGAGAGAGAAAAACAAAAGACCAAGTTTGTGTCTGGATTATCTGGATTTATTACCTACTTTGAAAAGTATTCTATTTCACTCTTTTCACTCAGATTGAGAGTCAACCTTTTTAAAATATGGGGGAAAACAGACACAACCTGAATTTACATTTGCCTTTAGCTGTTGTATTACTAAAAGGAATAAATCTTCAAAGTGCAAAAAGAAGTGTATCAATGCTTTCACCACTAAATTACTCCTCTTTGAGGTTTTGATTCAAATCACATTTAGATTGACCTGAAATATTCTATGTGGGTTTTATGTTAAATATGCAAAATCAATTATTTTTATGTATTGAGTTGTTCTACTTTCTCTGTGACAATTTTAATTTCTAAGATATGTCATCATATTCACTCCATATTTAAGACAGGGTAGAGGAAAATTTCTTAAATGAGTGCCAAAACAGTATATTACATATTTATATGTAGAATATTTGAGAAATTGCCTTCATTGACACAAACTATAAAAACCTCAAGGCTTTACAGTGACAGACTTGGTAGGCCACACAACCAGTGTAAAATTGGATTCAGTGTGATTATTTCTGGGCAATAATTCAGAGAAAATAACATCAAGGAATGCTTGCGTAAATCCAGATGGAAAAAGTGGATTTAAATCAAACTAATAGGTTGCAAAACATGAAATATGCTTTGTACTGTGCCTTGGAGACACATGGCCAAATCCATATTCAAAAAGTAAAAACAAACCAGAGTGATTTGAGGAATAAATTACTTGTCATCATGATCTTTTAAAAATGCCAGAATTTAATGCAAAAATATAATCCTAACATTTATTGCAGCAAAAATAAATGTCAACATATCAGACTTAACTGGCAAAGCCTTGTGGTAGCATTTCTACAAAGTGAAAGGAACATGACAAGCTGTATTTCACATTTATTAGAATGAGATTTGGTCTTCTTTATCATAAGCAGTAGATTTAAACATTCTATTTTAATTTACTTCATGGTATTGAGGAAAACATTGACTCAGATAAGAAAAAAAATGCTGTATGAACTTGTTCACTGAAGCAATCCATCAATCGCAGAAGCTAAATATGTATTATGACAACACCAAGACTTTATAGTCAGAGTTGAGCACAAAATGGCTGTGACACATTCCATGTTTTAGGCAGCATATGTGAGTGGGAAATTCTGCAAGGATGCATAGTCATACATAATAGACGCTGTCTTTTTTTTTTTTAATCTTTTCTTGATTTAGTGTACAGAGCTGACTAGAAGTAGTGTCTGGACCTAGAAATTCCCTTAATTTATTTTTCCCCAGTTGTTTTTCTTTTATTAAAGAGTATCACAAAGTATAATTTATATTTGTATTACATATTTCATATTTGTGTACGATTTCAGAAATAAGCATAAAGTTTCTGAGATTTTTTATAGCGGCTTTGTTGTAAATATTTTAAGCTAAATCAGCTCCTATAGTCTCAATAGATATAATATTCATAAAATTTAGTTATTCTGGACAAATAACAAACTTGCCTTCTCTAGACTTGATAAGGGTCAAACATAAATGTACTTATCGTAGGAAAAGTAAAATCTATATAGTGTACTGTGTAATACCAAGAAGTACATAAACACAATAAATATATATATATGTAAATTCAAATGTTTGTATACACATTGAGTGTGCATAAACACATAATACCTATGCAAGGAGTGCAAAAACCAAGTTTTTATTTGCATGAAGGAATGTGATTATATATGCAAATTTTGAAGTGTCTAGTATGAAAATTAGTAATTTGAACACACTGCACTCTGCAAAGATATTTACATTTAAATATGATTTCACTTAGCACTTAAGTGGTAAACAGAATCCCACATGCCATCGCATAAATATGTTTTACATAAATACACTAAATGTTGAAAATCTATGTGATTATATGGACTCAGAATATGCTGCCACCAAAGCCTGACAAGTTATTAGATAATGTTTTGTGAAAAGGTATTTTTTCCAAATACCTCCTGTAGAATTTTAATTTTTTACACTACTACTTGAGAATTAAGACCTTAAAAGTAAGCATTTCATATACATTTGTTTGACTGCTTACTGAGAGTTTTAATAGCTTAAGTATTACCTGGGAAACTAAGTTAATACACTCGTATTGTTTCAGATAAGAGTTAAAAGTAGAACCCAAACTAGCAGTATAGTATGCTGAAATTCAGTTTTCTTTAGTTATCTATGTTGGGAAAAACAGCAAAAGAGAAAGGACTTACAGAGTACCTACGTAAATTGGTTATGAGTAATATTTAAACAAAGAACAACAAACTGTGCAAGGCCGTAGGAGGCCTCTGAGGAGGAAGGCCTCTCCATGCCTCATGTTCTGGTGCAGGGTAACCTCACTCTGTTACCATAAACATTGTGCTCAAGGACGTAAAACCTCTTCATAGCACTATGAGGTAGCCAGACTTGTAAGGTCCATGTTCCACCAACTATACATAAATAATAAGCTAAAGATAACCACATGTTCTTGTTTTGTGAAACTTCCAAACCACCACTGTTATCAATCCTTAGAATGTCACACCAGTTCTGGCTCACTGATTCACTTCCGGCTCACTGATTCACTTCCGGCTCACGGATTCACTCCACCATCATGTCACCCACTCCCCACCATTACTCCACCCCTACCCTGTGGATCAAAGTGATTATAATCAATAAATAGTGTAGATGATCAGAGCTCGGGGCCTTCACTGCCTCCTCCATAGTAATAAGTGATGGCCCCCTGTTCTCACTGTCTTTCTTAATCTGTCTTTTTCTCATTCCTTTGTTGCCACTGAACTTGGGGTACCCATGGGTGGTGGAGGGCTGGCTCCCTACATTCTGGTGCCCAACGTGGGGCTCATGGATCCCTACATTCTAGCACCCAAAGTGTGGGGCTCATGGACTCCCTATAATCTGAGCTCCATATAGCCCTATGCCAGATTAAACCAGTCTTTTGATAATTTAATTCTGTCCACCATTTACAATTTTTTGTTCTCATCTTTGACCATAATGTATTATTTTCTTTATCTCAATTAATGACATACCTCATCAATGATAAACTTAATAACTCTATTAATTCCTTCAATGATAAAAAAACCATTTGCTATACACATGGTCCAGGGCTAGGTATATTGTTTGTGCTTCGTAAATATTAAATGAACATACATCAGACCCTTGTATGCCAACTACTGAACTAAGTGCTGCAGATTCAAAATGCCTAACCTCAGGACATTCATAATCTAGTGAAGAAGACAGACAACTTAATTTTAGCGTGATATGTTAAAAGCATGAAAGCAGAGGATGTACCTAATCCCGCTTAGGTTGGGACTGAAGAGTACAGGGTCAAAGGGAATAAGATTGTGATTATGAGGGAGGCTTCACATAAAAAGTGATTCATATCCTAAAGTTTAAAGATCAGTGGATGCTTTCCAGGTGAATAAACGAGTGGCATGTAGGTAGAGTATGGTATGTTCTATGCATGGGGTGTTTTTCAGAGGCACATCAATAAACAACGGCTGAAAGTCCTAATTGGTAAAGCCATAAGCAATTTTTGTCTTGCCCTGGCCACACATTCTAATTGGTTCAGGGTTCTCTTATTATTTCCCTTGGTTCAGGGTAAGGAGAAAGTTTTCTACAATTTAAAAATCTGTTTATTTATCCCAAAGCAAAACAAATTATAATCAAAGATTCAATGGGTTTACACACAAAAATGTCAAGTCTGTGTGACTCAGAGGAGTAAAAACAAAACCAGATCAAACCACACAACTTTTAAAGTTGCATTTGCATGCATGCGCTCTGAATTCCTCATTTGTATGTATGCACTCTAAATTGCATTCTCTCTTTCTCATACCTACCTTGTTTCATTCTGATTTCTAGCTCTATCAATTAGTATTTCCTATTGTTGAACTTCATATAAATAGATTCATGCAGTATTTATTCAATAGTGTCTGGCTTCTTTCACTCAAATTATTTTCTCGAGATCCATTCATACTCTTAAACATAGCAATAGCTGATTCTTTCCCCTTATCTTACAGTTTTCCATCAAATTGTATACACAGTAATCAAATTAAGTATGTTCAAATATGACTTAGTAATTCTTGGGTCAATAAAATGCAAACAAATCCATACAAGTCCATAAAGAATCATATACAACATTGTTAAACCCAGTGTTACTGATTATAGGAGGGAAGCAGAGGCTGTATGCTTCTTCATCTTTGGAAAAGTAGGTAGAAAAATTGTAGAAAATGTAAACCATAAAGTTCCCCACAACATTTAAAACCAATAGCTAGCTGAACATTGCAAACTAAGGCCAAAGTAAATATATGCTGCTAAGAGAAAAATCAAGTGAAGAATAGTGTATATAATTAACAAAATTAAAAATAAATACAAAGAGAAGAATAATGCACATCTTTAAGAAGACAGACTTACACATTCATTAAACACATTAGAATTGTTGCCTGTGGAGTATGGATTAGGGGGAAGGATGAGAATAAAGGAAACAAAATAGACACAAAACTTGCATAAATAAGTGATACAAATAAATGTTAATATCCATGTGCTAAAGGCATATGGTTAATACAATACTCTGAACCTGAGGTCTAACAAAAGAAAAAATATATAATCTACCAACAGTAGTTGTTTGTTCTTAAATATGTCCCAAATTCATCTATTTCTCTCCGTTGCCATGACCACTACCATAGTCCAAGTTTCCCTGATATATTATGGGAACCACGGAAATACTTTCCTAGCTGTCTTAGGCTTCCATGCTTTCACTCCTGTTCCTTCTTTACCCAACAGCCAAAGCAAGCTTTTTGAAACTTATATCAGATCCTTCCTTTTCTTTACTAAAATACTTACCATGAGAATACTTTAGTCAAACAGAGTAGGTCTTGTCAGTATGTTTTAACAAGAAAGAAAAAACAACATAGTGAAGTTTGGGTCACCTGCATAAGAAGATATGACAAAAAGCTGATTATAAGATTTGGGCTTGTGTTGGGTGATTTTAGACAATGTTCAAGGAACCCTAAGTTTGCTTTGGACGAGGTCCTGAAATTATACTTTCCATTGTCTTAAAAAGCTTTATCTACTTGGCAAAGTAATGCGCAAAGCTGAAATTGAAACTGTGTTTCCAAGAATTGTAACTGAGAAAATTATTGTATTGAAAGAGATCTCACCTAACCAACTCAATCTTGCTTCTAACTTCCAGGCTGTCCTTGTTCATTCTGGGGCGGATGCTGAACTAACTTTGAGAGGAACTTAGTTTATAATTTGAAGCAAAGGTAATAACAGCCCTTTCCCAAAACAAATTCGTTTTCTGCCTGGGGATGAAGCTGACTTTGTAAGACTAGCAAATTAGTCACAAGATTAGAAATTATGGTTTAGAAATCATGGAATTGGAGGCTGCAAGATTCTGACCCTCCCTAAATTGCTCCTGGGAAAAATATCGCTATTGTAAAACCTAAGATCAGTGCTTGAGATATTTTTCAGACCCTGCACTTGATGGATCAGCTGACACCACCCAGATCAGTAAACAGATTCCCCTATCTCGTATCTCAAAGCTCACACCCAAGAACTGACTCAGCACAAAAGGACAGCTTGGACTCCCTAAGATTTCGTATCCGAGCTAATCAATCAGTACTCCTGACTCACTGGCCCCTACCCACCAAATTGTCCTCAGAAACTCTCATCCCAGAATTTTCAAGGAGACTGCATTTAAAGCAGGAGGGTGGGAAACAAACCTCTCAAACACCAAACTGAGGAAGGAAGAGGCTTTTTATTCTGCAGGGAGCTACAGGGGGGCTACAGCCTCATTAGCTGAGAGCTCCCTGAGAAGCAGCTTCTTTCCCTTTTTTAAGGGCTTACAACTCTAAAGGGGGAGCAGAGGTGAAACTGTGTTATTACCCATTGGCTGCCAGCTGACTGCACAGCTTTTGGCTTTTATTGATTTGCTAGCTCCTATGCCCTGTGCACAGGAAATAGGCAGGGGAGGGGGCTTACAGAGACAAGACAAAGGCAGTAAATTATTGTAACCAGAGTGGTGGCGGGGGGTGTACCCAGCTCCCAGAGCACATAGGTTCTTGACTGCTCTAATCCGGAAGAATGAGGAAAGGGTCCCCATAGGCACGGTGAGTTTACCATCCAAATAAAATTGTGAACTCAAAGAGTTTTGCAGAAAAGTGATTTATTAGACAGAGAGAGAGAGAGAGAGAGAGAGAGAGAGAGAGAGAGAGAGACAGCTCCCATGTTGTTATGGAAGGGGAGCCCAGAGAGGGACATCCATTCAGGTAGGAGCAGCTGAAGTTTTAACCCTTGAGTTATTCCCTCCCCATTCATATTCTCATCCAATGAGAGGCATGCTTTCAAACTTCCTCTGGAGTGATTGCTCTTTGACTCTGATACTGGGTTGGCTACTTGGTCTACAACCCAGAGTTACAGAGTCCCGTCTTCCCAGAGCTTTTGGGGGGAATTTGGGACAAAAGAGCTCCACCTGTCTTTCCCTACTTGGCCCACATGCACAGGAAAACCAGACAAAGAATATTACATTTGAAACCCCTCTGGTCTCTGGATGGAGGCATGGAACTGGGAAATTCCTTTTTTGTAACTCCTCCCCTAGCTGACCTGGGAAGAAAATTTTCTTTAACGCTATCCCTCAGTACACAGTCCCTCATTTATTAGTTGGCAGAGGTATTTCCAGGAGGGGTCTGGGTCATGCAACGTGGAGGATGTGACCCAGTGCCGGGCTCTGGCCTGTAGGGGTGACATTCTTTGCAACACTTCAATATTTATAGATAACAGAGATGCTGGGAACCGAAAAGGGGGTTATTTTCCCAGCCCTTGGGCCTTACTGTGGCCTAATCAGTGGTGTCAGCAAGCTGCTTGACCAGGGATTCCAGTTCTTTGGCATTTTATTTCTCTTTACCCTCCTTCTTATCCAGAGGGAGGAGGTGGAGGCCTGAGAGGAGGGAGATGGGGAGGGGGTTTCCCCTCTCACATTGACTAATTAAAAACTCTGTTTTCCCATACAGCCGGCTCTGTGTGAACTAAACTCTTTATTTATTGTAATTTTCCTGTTGATAAATCAGCTGTCTAGGCAGTGGGTGAAGAGAACCCACTGAGCAGTTACAAAGGTGTTTTGGAAAAGAATAACCAGGCATCCATGTTCTTTGAATGAGGATGTTTGGTTATATTCCTGGTTTACTCAGTGTTAATGGTCTCATCTATGGTCACACATAATTATGATATGGGCTTTTATTTTGTCTCATCCCACCACAGTTGCAAAATGATCTTGCCTAGGTTTGGTGAAATCGTTTATTTTCAATAAAACTATGGTTTAGTTGTTAATGCCAGGACAGAAAGCTGGCAGGGCTTTTATTTTCTCTCTCTAAGTCCCCCTTTTAGCCAAGGTAGATGAAGTTAGCTTGTACGACATTCATTTGTGATATTTACATCTTCATCATTGCCAACATTGTACTGCTCAGGAGAGTGTCCAGAGAATGTGGTTGGTAGTTTGACTCAGTTTAGTCCCTTTTTATCATTTTGTTTTCAAATGAATTTTTGAGTTACCTGTTGTGTCAATAGCTACAGAATAACACTCAAGGCTCTGGACAGGATTTATAAACCAACTGCAACAGAGAGAGTTGCCAAAAACCAAAATGGTTTTTGATGGTCATCCGTCCTTGTAATTGGTCCTGAATACAAAGTCCTACATTACTAAACCCAGGCAACGAAAATGTGTCACAACAATTATTAGGGTCTCTTCTAGCTTTAGCATTGTATAAAAGGACTATTTACAAAAGATTAAAAAGGTGAATTAGTTGCAACAAAGGCAGAAATATATATAACTGAGTCAGAATAATTGCAGAATGCAAGACCAATGAAAGGGAGCAATGATATCTTCGTCTAAGTAATATACAGTAGAGCTACAGAGATACATTACATCCTAAAGTACAGCCTGATGTTCTTTATATGCCTTTGAAGTTCCCTGTTCTTCCTCCCTGTGTCTCCACACTTTAAACTTCCATTATCTGAAGTAGCTTGAATGATCACCAGTATATCCTCAGTTCTTACAAGAGACCACCTAACAGTGCTCAATAAATACTGGAGGAAATAATTAATGAGTATGTCTCTGTTTCTGAAAGCTGAGAGAATCTACACCACAATCTAGGACTGTAGTTTATATTCACATATAGTCTTCTCAGATACACTGCTTTTTCTCCATCTCCAAGAAAAAAATTTATGCTCAGATTGCAAGAAATGAAGTCAAGCAATTGCAATCCTATCTCCATGGAACTCACTTTTGATATGTTCTCTGTCTTATAGTTATAGGCCTTCAGTGGTTCAACAGTGAACTCAGTTTCAGATACAAATGACCATTTTCAGACAACAGCAGTCGCAGTTTAAGGTTACACTCTTTACCCTAGACATGTCGATGTTATTTTGTGACATTTGTAAGCTATTTCTCCAAGCATTCCAATGTTTCTATCTAGGTTCTCAAAAAGCTACAGTTCAACATTAAGAGGTGAGGTCACCATCTCTGAGATAAGAGAAACTCTGAATTAACATATAAACACACACACACACACAAACACGCATTTGCAACCTCTGCATAAAAAATGATTCCTCACTTTTCAGTCTTTATGTTAATTGAAGTCAATCAGGCCTAGAGATACTGTGTAGTACACTCATTAAAGAATGATATTTCAGCAACATCATTGCCTATCCCTAAGTTTTATAATCATAAAATGTCAGCGATAAAACTGAAAAAAGACATTAGTGGCCCCACTCATCTATTATCTCACCTATAAGAGGCTTCGTAGTTAAGTGACCTGACCTGTCTTCTGGGTATCTTTCCAGGCCTGATGATGATATTCCTGCCTTTGTTGTCTTCCTTCATTAATCTCTTGCTTCTTTCTTCCTATGATGAAAATATTGTGTCATCTACATAACTTGAATGACTTGTACAGGCTTTGTTTATGACATCGATTTATGCAAAATATTGTTAAAATATGGAAACAATGTGAGTGGTTAGAAAATGGGCTGTGATTTCAAATCTCACTGGCCTTTTTGTTTTTTGTCTTTTATTTTTCCCCCAGAAATACAGAGTTGTTTAATTGGGTTGTGGTCGTTCAAATATGCTAAAACGAGTAGGTAACGGTGCTATAGAAACTTACTTCCATTTAAGGCTCTTTACTCTCCCCATTGTTAAGTACAATTGTCTTTAATGTTTCTGCTGCATGCATTGAACACATTAGATTGTGTTATAACTTTTGTTTCAACTACCAATAATAATTTTTAAAACCATGGGAAGAAATAAAGTCTTTTATTATTTACCTCTACTTTTCTTCATTCTAAGCTTTCTTTTTGAGGTTTCAAGCCTTTTTTTCTTTCACTACTTGAAAAATATCATGCCACTTCCTTCTGTCCCCTAGTTTTACATGAGACAGTCACTGTCATTCAAATTGATGTTTCTCTATAGGAAATGTATAATTTCTCTGTGAACACTTTTAAATTTTTCCTTTGTTTTAGTTTTCACAAATTCAATTATGATACATTTTGAAATTAATTTGCTTACGGCAAGCTTTAAAAATATATATTTCTTTCTGTTTTTCAGATTGGGTAAATTACATTGATCTGTCGTCAAGTTTACTGATTCTATCCTCTGTCGAGGCCACTCTCTCTATTATTGAATACTAGCAAGGTTTTTTGTTTTTGTTTCATATCTTTGCTGAGTTTCTAGTTGTTTGTCAATTTTCTTTCATTTTGTTTTGTTTTTCACTTGTTGAAAGTATGTCCATGATTGCTATGGAAGCATTTTATGTAATTGCTACTTTAAAATCTTTGACAGGTAATTCCAACATCTGAGTCATCTTGCTGTTAGATTCTGTTGATTTTGTCTCATTCAAATTGTGATTTACATGGTGGTTGTTGTGAGAAGTGATTTGCAATTGTATCCTGGACATTTTAGATATTATCTGAGATTACTCAAGAGATTCTGAGACCTACTTAATTTTTTAAATTAAGATTTAATTTGTCATGAGATTCTGAACCTAATTAGTCTTTTTTGGCAGGCAGTTGATTTGTCTAGTTACAGTGTGCACAGGTCCTCGGGAAGGTAGATCCCCAGCTTTCTGTTGGATCCCATTGACACCACCCCAGCAGAAGTGGAGCTCTGACTCACACTACCTCATCACAGTCAGAGTGCAAACTCAGCTTTCACTCTGAGATGGGATGGAGGGGAAACCAGAGTGGTAAGTAGTCCTTCTTCGCACTGCTTCTTTTAGTCTTGATACTGATGAGTGGGAGTGAAGGTTCAATTTTCCTCTAAGTCCTACTGAAACCTACTAAAAGAGGGGGCTGCAGAAAACTGAAATGCTGGTAAGCTCCTACTCACATTGCCTTGTTCAGTCTCTGGACTCTTTGAAACTCTGGCAGGGAAATCAGAACACTGTATACATCCACTAAGCAAAGAATGGAAGATTAGCTCCCTGCTTGCTGATTGGCACCGCAAGGTGAGGGATTAGATTACCAATATGTTTCTCCAAAGGTGGGAGGTGGGTGGGAAGACTGGCTATCTGCTCAGTCCCACTGACCCCTGTGTGGAGTGGGAGGTGTAATTTTTGTATTGATGTTTGCCTGGAATAGAATGGGTATTACCAGAAAGATTGCCAAAGGTATGCCACTCTTTTCTTCCATTCTTTGACTCGAGGAAGAGTCTTTTCTTGGATCTATTGTTTTTCTGTGTCTGCTGACATTTCCAGGTTGGAGTCTTCCAAACCTCCTTTTCCCAATTATATGGAAGGAAAGAACTCACTTCCATTTCATTCTTCACATTGTAGGATCCTTAGGCAATCTGCGTTCTTCTTTCAAACTTTCATCATCTTACATTTGTTTGTGTGTGTGTGTGTGTGTGTGTGTGTGTGTGTGTGTATGTTACAGTCATGGCTTATTTAGTAGTAAAAGGGAAGACCTGGGGGGAATAGGCCTGCTCCATGTTCATCAGGTCATTAGATTAAATGATAACAAATTACTCATGACAATTAATTAAGGGATGGAGGATTTACAAATAGGTAAACATATATAAGGGTTATCATTCCCTTTGAATACTGTCTTCCTCACTAATTTTATCCCTTTGGTTTGGCCTTTTCAATGTGATGAATTCAGTCTTTATAAAATCAAGATGATACATATTACATAAAAGTGAACTGAATAGTAACGAAATACACTGAACAGAATCATCAGTTTATATTGACTTACTTCTCTCATTCATATGCTTCCTCCCATCATCTTTCCTCTCATTCTATAGTTAAATTATTCTAATTTCTAAAAACAACCTCTCCTTTCCCCTCTAGATCCATATATTTATGGGACACAGAGCGCTCTCCCTGTACGAAAGTATCCCCAGGGACTCTATGCTTATTCTTCCAAGAGAACCAAGGGCAGTGTTCTGCATGATTGAAAATATGGTTTCTTCTGTCATAGGACTTGTCATAAAATAGTTTGAAATCATGCACTGCAACATTTTTACCATCAGACTTATATTTGTTGATTAAGGCATTGTCTTATCTGGGAGTTATTTTCATTTGACATCCAATTAATGCTCATTATTAAATTAGTGTTTCATTTGAGCTAGTTAACACTTTTCACAAAAAAGTCTTGGGAAATTCAATGTGGATTGTGATGGAATGAAGAAAATTCTGGACTAGGTAGAAAGGGAAATGGGACTATAGCCGACTCTGTCACAAAAGCAGTAAACATGCCTTACAATTGTAGTGATGTAAGATGATTTCTGAGTGCTAATCTGGCACTAGGGTAGATGGACGTATAGGCCAGTCTGATCAATGAGAGAAATGAATGAGATAGAACACTGAAAGTTTTAAGTGCCATTATGGAATTTTCACAAATTTTAAGCAATGCAATGCAAGGAAATAACTTATATTGAAATTACATTTGATAGTTAGCTTTTGTTCTTTTAAATTGGCAATGTTCTGAGACTGAGCCATGCATTATTATTTTAAGGGATCCAAAAACAAAAACAAAAACAAAGACCTTAAAACATGACCTTCAATAATAAAGGTTGCTATTTTCCAGGGAGAGCTCTAGGTTGAATAAGATCTCAAAGAATTGAGATAATTGCACAGGGATGCTAAAAGGAGAAGTATCAGTGAAAAAGATAAAAGTTATGGTGTCAGATAATTTACCTATAACTGATAATAATTATCTCAAATTTTATCAAAGTTAAAGCAGCCTAAATCCAGTTCATTGTGCTGCCATGTCCAATGATAAATAAGACTTAGACAGTTTTCTGAACTTCAGTAGCTCTAAAACAATTTCATTATACACAATGGAAAATAAAGCTGTAGCTCTAATACAGAACCTCCTCAAACAGTGCTTTGCTGTTGTTGTTTTCTTATTTGGTTAAATTATGTTTAAAATTTTACCTATATTGTACTGTTCTAATATTTTTTACCTTTATTCTTTCAAAAATGATCAGAAAATGTATTCTGCCTCTACATTTTCAAATAATCTGTATATGACAGAAATTTGGAATAGAAATGTTATGCTAATATCATATTTTAATGTAACTCGGGCAAAGTTAACTTATGATAGCAAGGTGGCAGGTGAAAAAGACCCACTGGATTTAAAAAGGTATTTCTTATTTTTCTGATTTTGAGATCAATATTTGAGAACAACAACAACAACAAATGGTACTGCATTAACAACATCTCCTTTGTCCCAGGCAATAATTTCACCAATCTTGTCAGCACTTATTTAAATCCCTTGTATTTATCTTTAGGTTTAGATAATGAAAAATTCATTCCTTGCTCTAATGAAATATGTGTAGTCCTTTCAAATAATGCTACCCACATCTGATATAGTATAAATACAAGTTTGTATACACAAACATACATAAATGCAAATAATATAGACAGAGTTTTGATCTTCATTTAAATATAGTTTTATATATGTGTTCGTATATGCATGCGTGCATTTATGTGTGAGTGTGTGGGGTGGGGAGAGAAAGAGAGGAAGAGAAAGAAAGAAAGAGTGAAGAAGTGAGGTGACCCACATACAGGTTCAATATTTAATGCTTTCTTTTATGCTATCACTATCAATCAAATCATCCGTAACATATACACAGAAGTTATTCATCTCCAAGCTAGCAATTACGTTACTGTGTGCTGATAGCATAACCGTTCATATTCTTTTTCTTCCTTTCACTATATATTCATTCCTCCATCTCCACCTCCCAGCATGATGCTTTCTCATCAAATTCTAAGTGCAAATGCCAAAAGCCTATTTAGTGTATCTCTTTTCTGTTTTTGTTTGACGAACATAAATTCTAATTCACTGTCCTTGTTTGTGTCAGTTCTTCTTATAACCCCATTGTTGTGAATGCCAGTAAGGAAACAAATTTATTATGAATACTGGACATGTTTGCACTTTCTGTCTGCTTGGCTGGGCATTGGCACCTCTGGTTGCTGTCTCTTTTGTCACTGAAATATCTATTGCCTTGACATGTAGCACATAAAGCCTTCATCAGGAAGGAAGCTGTTTTTGAATATGCTCTGAAGTCTACAGAGTAATCCAATTGGAAGGAAATGATTGGGAATCATTAAATATTTTCTTACATTACCAGGCTGTGATGACTTTATCAGCTTTGTCACATAAGCACAAATGCTCTCTACTTCAAACTAACTGCGGTCTCTGAAATCTCACTCTGACTGTCATTGAAGTAAAGTCATCATCATTTCATTGAAAATCCTCACTGCAGATTTCCCAGGTGTTTCCAAATTTCTGACTAGAACATGTGCTTTTCCTGTGATTAGACTGTAGGGCAGACTTAACCTTGCTTTGCATAGTTTCAATCATCTAGCTATTTCCACTTAGATTTAGAAATCCAACACCAGTACAGATCAGACAATCCTAATATTCACCAATACATATGTTTTATGAAAATGGTTCTTAATACATAATTGTTATCCCATTCTTTTATTACTTTGAATATTGGGATTGCCCATATTAAACCAAAGGAAAACATTAGATAGAATTTTTATTTAGAGAGACCAGCTGGCAGTCTTATAAGGATCTCTAGGACAATTCTTAGGTAGGATAGTACTTGAGTCTTGGCCTCAACTTTTAGGCCTAGGTAATGCTTTTCAGCATTCATGGATGTGATTGATTTCAAGGCGACATGACACATGCTAACCAAACAGAAATGACATCTGTAAAATCATGATGTGCAATTTATTGTACTAACTGGCAAGCTAAATAAAATGTACATGTTGAAGAGTGCAATATCTTCCAGTAAGAAAGTTTTATCTGGAGAAAAATTATAGTCAATATATTGTCTTTTAAGCACAGAATCATTGCAAGAAGAATCGCTGAAGATATTAATGACCAGTGTCACCAGGTCATTTATAGTACATCAGTCTTCTCTGTAGAAATAGCTCTACTCAGCAGACTACAAAACTGTATCAACTTATTACGAAGTATCTCTCCTGGACATAGGTGTGTGTACAATAACATATGCTTGCTGAATGCAACCCCTGTTTATATGATACCATGATAACTCTACCTCTTTGGACAAAAGTTTGTTCTCAAGACAGAGTCATATTTGATTAACTTGGCAAATTTTATTTTAACATTTATACAATTTTAGTTTAAAAAGTTAATTTTATTAGCAATTCACTTTTAAAAATCAATTCAAGCCTACCTGATTAAGTTCTTTCAGCTATTTCCTTATGAGGAAGATGACCATACTATTTATTATCCAACCTAGAATACTTTTGATTTTTATTATACTAAGACTACCACATTAAAACTGAACTTTGCCAATCAAACTGGAATACATCATTATGCTACTGATAGGTATTTCATAGTTTTTTAGATGACAAATCTCATCTGTGGAATTTACTTGTTCCATCTTTTTACTTCAAAATTCTTGGATTGAATTTTTGTCATCCTGACCTCTACCATCACCGCTGTTCTTTTCTCTATCTGGTTGCTTTAGACTCATCACACACTAGTACCAGGCTAATAGGTTTGGACTTTATCCTTTTTACCTGACATCTGTTTAATTTTGAAAGATTGTTGCACACATTAGGACTCTAATGTAACTGTTGTTTGGTCATATATTATTCCATAAAAGTCTTGTTAAGATGTCACATTCTCTCCATTTTATCTCAAAACTACTTTTAAGAAAACAAGCAAACAGACAACCTCAATACACACACTCTATGATACCCCAAATTATTTCTTCATTGGTAAAGAATATTCTCCCTGATTATGTTTTAATTAGATGGAGCAGTCACTGGATTCTGGCTAATGTCACTGGCAGGTTTACCAGTTAATATCTCCCAAGATCCCTTGTTTCGTCTGTTCCAGACTGATTCAGAAGATCTAGTGGAGGACTCTGGTGTCACCTCCAGAAGGTGGTAGTGAAATAGAATGAAAAAAGCCTTGGTCCTACCTCTTAGACCCTCTCTGGTATTAAAAATAAACTATCAAGAACAGAAAATCAAACACCATATATTCTCACTCATAGGTGGGTGTTGAACAATGAGAACACATGGACACAGGGAGGGGAGCATCACACACTGGGGTCTGTCAGGAGGAAATAGGGGAGGGACAGCCGGGGGTGGGGAGTTGGGGAGCAATAGCATGGGGAGAAATGCCAGACATAGGTGATGGGGAGGAAGGCAGCAAATCACACTGCCATGTGTGTACCTATGCAACAATCTTGCATGTTCTTCACATGTACCCCAAAACCTAAAATGCAATAAAAAAATAAAATTAAATTAAATTAAAAAAAAACGATCATTATGGTAAACCACAGTGATTCATAATTATTTGTTATAATGGTTAATCTTCCCTGATTAATATGGGTGCCACTGAAGATGAATTCACAAAACCACTACCAGAAAAGCCCTATCCAAATAATATGCAATACACTGCTGAAATAATTACATACTTTTCACAGCATATAAGGGTTTACAATATTTTCTCCACACATAGCTTTTCTGATTGTCTTTCTCTTGATCATCTTTTCATTTCCACAAAACTCAACCAGTCAATGTTCTTCTTGAATTTCTCTGCTTTTCTGCTATAGTGACTTCCCTCACTGAGTAACATTTGTCCTTTCTAAACTGTACCTACCCATATTTGAATAGCATCCTTTCTGTGAATCACCCCCAGATACACACACACACACACACACACACACACACACACACAAATGCATTAAAAACAAAACCAAATAAAATAAAGATTTCATAATGAATTAACACTTGTCAATAAAGACTCATGGCCCTCCATTTGGGTATGTTTTGATTATGAATCTCATTTTATCTTACGTTATAATTGTTTAATAAGTACTACCCACTTTATTGGAATGTGCTACATATTTCACATATCGTTTAGCTTTGTATTTTCCAAAAGTTTCAAAGTACTCTTGAGAACGTTTGTTGAATGACTGGAAGCTCTTGAGGGTATACTCTTTATCTCAAAATGTTTAGAGATTTGCCGTTTAGCTGTTATCTTTAAATAACTGCCAAATCTATATCTCTCCTCATTACACATTTCTACTGTCCAATGCTGGATAGTGCTTACTTTATATTTTACAGTGATTTTTAAATAACCATACACACTCCCTGCCTTTCTGAGTTCTCATTCTTTATACTTTTTTCTTATAGCACTACCTTACTTTCTATTATGTTTACTTAAAACCTGGTAGATGTCTTTGGTTTCATATTAAATTATTCATTCATATATTCCACAAATAGGAACCAAGAATAGACTTAAGTGTAATATATACTCTACCACGACTTGGTACCAGTATACATAAGTCAGCAGGTCATGTCACTGCTTATGGCTCTTCCTATTAGGTTTAAATTATTATTAACTGCATTAAACAAATTTACATTAAATGTACTGTTCCATTAGATTTTAATCTTTGAACAATATTTATGAAGGTTTTACTAATTTAGGTCTTATCATCACAAATCCGTCTATTCTGCACTTCCAATTTAGCACATCACCACTAGTCCTTCTATTCTTTCATCTGTGATATCCAGTATACTTTGGTTGCTCTTCATCAGGCATTAATTTAACCGTGCTCTTTAGTGGACTACCCCAATGACTTCATCTTTGCCACAGGAAAAAGTCTAAACCTATTAGCTTGGTACTTAAATTTTTATCTTCCCCATAATAGTAATACCTAAAAAGCACAGACTGATCAACTTTAATACTCACTAATTGACCACCCCTTCACATTAAAAACTATGTTAATCACTGTACAGTAGTCTTTCTAATCTGCTTGTAATTTCCATTGTAAGTGTGAGGACAATAAGCCTTACAAGGACTCCGTATCTTACCCGAAATTGCATTGGTAGTAAGCACCCACATTGAGGCTATAATTCAGGTAGTTTTTATTTTAAAGTTTTCTAGATTCTGCTAGTATTTTATCTTACATTTATCTATCAAAAACACATTTTCTTCTCTCTATGTTTATGTTCATTTGCCTCAAAAGCAAGACGGTCTCAATCGCCTGACCTCATGATTGCCCCACTTCAGCCTCCCAGAGTGCTGGGATTACAGCGTGAGCCACTGCGCCCAGCCAAAGTCTTTATTGTGATTTCTGATATTTTAGTGCACCCATCACCCAAGCAGTGTACACTGCACCCAATGTATAGTCTATTATCTCTCACCCTTCAACTCCCCTTCCTCAACGTTTCCAGAGTCCATTATGTCATTCTTATGCCTCTGCATTCTCATAGCTTAGCTCCCTCTTGTAAGTGTAAATGTACCATTATTTCATTCCATTTTATGGCTTAGTAGTATTCTATGGTTTGTGTGTGTGTGTGTGTGTGTGTGTGTGTGTATGCCACATTATTTTTCTCTACTCCTTGGTTTATGGGCATTTAGGCTGATTCCATATTATTGCAGTCGTGAATTGTGCTGCTATAAACCTGCGTGTGCAAGTGTCTTTTACATATAACTTCTTTTCCTCTGGGTAGATATCCAGGAGTGGGATTGCTAGATCAAATGGTAGTCCTATTTCCAGTTCTTTAAGGAATCTTCATACTGTTTTCCATAGTGGTCGTACTAGTTTACATTCCCAACAGTGTGTAAAAGTGTTTCCTTTTCACCACATCCATGCTGACATCTATATTTTTTTATTTTTGATTATGGTAATTCCTGACACTGCACTCCAGCCTGGCGACAGATCGAGACTCCATCTCAAAAAAAAAAAAAAAAAAAGAATTTATTCATGTAACCAAACACTGCCTGTTCCTCCAAAACTAGGAAATAATAATAATATAAGAAATAAAAAAGTAGGAAGGCCAAGGCAGGCAGATCACGAGATGAGATCACAAGTTCTAGACCAGCCTGGCCAATATGGTAAAACCCCATCTCTACTAAAAATATAAAAATTAGCTGGGCTTGGTGGTGTGCACCTATAGTCTCAATATTTGAAAGGCTGAGGCAGAAGAATCGCTTGAACCCAGGAGGAGAGGTTGCAGCAAGATTACACCACCGCACTGCAGCCTGGGGGACAGACTGAGAGTCTATCCAAAAAAAAAAGAAAGAAGAAAGAAAGAAAGACAGACAGAAAGAAAGAAAGAGTAAAATAAAATAAGTTAACCAGTAAGAAATTGATATTTTTATTTTCTAATTAATAATGTAAATAACAAAAAATGCTAAAAATATTCTTTAGGAGAGATTTCCTTTAGAAGTAGGATGTGGGGTCAGAAGGTTTTCGGAGAGACTCAGAATGACGCTCTAAGGTACTTAATTATATACTACAGTCAACCTTTGGTATCTGACTGGGAAGATTCGTCCCAGGGCCCTTCACAGATACCAAAATCCACAGATGTTCAAGTCTCTTATATAATATGGTGCAATATTGTGTGTGACCTGCACACATCTTTCTGTATACTTTAAATCATCTCTAAATTACATATAATACCTTATAAAATGTAATTGCTGTGTTTAAAATGGACAGTGAAATTTAAAAAGTAAAAGCTATTTACTTAGCATATTACCATTTAAAATATGAGAGATATTCAAAATTATTTTATTTCTTTTTAAAAAGAAGCTCCCCAAGAGTAATTTGAGTAATGCATGACTTCTTTTCACATAACTGATGATACCAAGTGGGCATCGTTTTAGGCTTGGCAAATTGTCACACTCTTCCAAGGTTACATTGGTTTTGAACATTTATCTTCTACACTTTCAGTGTCATAAAAAATTTCCAAGAATTTCTTAATTTAGATGTGTCCTATTTTTTTTTTTTTTTTTTTTTGCCAGCATCACTTCCTCTAAGATATCTTGTCCCTTTTTATCACAACACATCTCCTTATTTATGTAGCTGCATTTGCCTTTACTAAGTTCCTCCTCTGTTGTCTCTTGGATGGTGGCAATATCATCCTTCTTATAGTCAACTATTTATTCTATAACTCTTCTTAAATCCTATTCATATTTTACCTCCAGCTTTATTACTTTTTTTTTCTTTGTTGCATTTTAAGCTTTGTTGGATATTTCCCTTTTTTGATTATCCTGTTTTCAAAACATCATATAGTTTTATAACTGGAAGACAGGGATTGCATTTGACCCAGCAATCCCATTACTGGGTATATATCCAAAGGATTATAAATCATTCTATTATAAGGACACATGCACATGAATGTTCATTGCAGCACTGTTTACAATAGCAAAGACTTGGAACAAACCCAAATACCTATCGATGATAGACTGGACAGGGAAAATGTGGCACATATACCCCATGGAATACTATGCAGCCATAAAAAATGATGAGTTTGTGATCTTTGCAGGGACATGGATGAAGCTGGAAACCATCATTCTCAAAAAACTGACACAAGAACAGAAAATCAAACACTGCATGTTCTCACTCATAGGTGGGTGTTGAACAATGAGAACACATGGACACAGGGAGGGGAGCATACACACTGGGGTCTGTGGAGGAGAACTAGGGGAGGGACAGTTGGGGATGGGGAGTTGGGGAGGGATAACATGGTGAGAAATGTCAGACATAGGTGATGGGGAGGAAGGCAGTAAACCACATTGCCATGTATGTACCTATGCAACAATCTTGCATATTCTTCACATGTACCTCAAAACCTAAGATGCAATAAAATATATATATATAAACTTAATAATAATAATAATAAAAATTTTTAAAAAATCTGAAAACTGCTCCTGGCCACCCCAAGATGACTCACCATGAGGCAAGTGTGGCAGAGGTGACATCTTAATGGAAAGAGATATTTATCTTAACCAATTGAAAAAATGGACAATCTGACCTAAAAACAAACTATAATTCTGAAGGAACAATACACAAAAGAGAAAAAAGAGCAAGGAAAAGGGTAAAATGTGATTAGCAAAGTCGAAGATATATACTTAACAATATTACTAGAATATTAAGAAAAAGACATTGGTATAATCTAGGAGTAAAGCTAATGAGAATTATATGGCTATAGGATCCTTGACTCAGGATAACATATGTGAAAGAGAGGGAAGGAGAAGAGATAAAGAGATAGTTGTGTATAGAGAGTAAAATATGTTTGGCAGGACATTTACAATAAAGCAGATTGAAAAGATTCTGAAACAGAAGGCCAGTGTAATGAAGCAACCCTAATATAATAGTGAATATATGTACTGAATGAATACCTGGCAAAGAGTGAGTACCAGATTTAAGCACTAATGGTAAATCATGTAACAAGAAGGTGCTCAGAAAAGGAAGAGAGGAATGGAGTAAAAAACATTTACTTGCCAACTACATTTGCCATCTGCTAAAATAAAAGTGTAACATAAAGTAAAATTGTTCATAAACACTAATAAATGGCCTTTAAGAAATACAACCTGTGACTTCTGATAAAGTGCAGATAATTGAATGCTTGCCAATTTACAGATCAAGCAAAATTAACTGAATGTCTGATTATTCAAACCCTCAACAAAACATCTAGATCTTCCAAAGGAGAAATGTTCTTTAACTACTATTCAAAATATATTGTCTTCATATTATTTAATAAAGAACATTTTGTATCAAGTTTGAGATACTAAGAATGAAGTTCTTTAATTAAGAAAAGTAAAAGGTTAATGCCTCTGATTGGTTTGAGAATGCGTCAAATCATATACTACTCATCAGTGGTAAAAATGTATGCAAATGTTTACACACTGTGTTAAAGAATTTTGAAGAAAAGAAACTTGGATTAAAAATGTATAGTGCACATTTAATCATTATTTAATTGGTAATTTAGTATTTTTTCCTACACTTTCTTATGATATGGTTGATTTCACCATGAAAAGAATGATCATATATTTTATTGCAGAAATGGAAGGATATCTTCAGAGGTTTCCACAGTGGTAAAATAAATATTCAGTCATCTCAGGGGTACAATTTATTTCTGTTCTTAGAAGTAAGTGCTATTTTATCCTGAATGTGAGGCAATATTGGCTATAAAGAAACTGAAGCACAAACACCTCACTGCTGCTATGGAGATGAGAGATAACCCCTCCTTCTAAGGAAACTCAATTTGTCCTTTTGCTTGATCTTGTCACAGATATTAACCTCCATTATTAGATCTCTAAAGCTCCATCCCTTGGCACTTCATAATAAGTAGATAAATTAGATAATCCAGTCATCTAAGATATTAAATATAAGATTTGAAATACAGAGCTTTAAGAAGTAAAAGTTGTGCTGGGCGTGGTGGTTCACGCATGGAATACCAGCACTTTGGGAGGCCAAGGTGGGCAGAACACCTTAGGTCAGGAGTTTAAGATCAGCCTAGTCAACATGGCAAAACCCCATCTCTACTAAAAATACAACAAAAATTTAGCCTGACGTGCTGACCTGCATCTGTAATCCCAGTTACTCAGGAGGCTGAAGCAGAAGAATTGCTTAAACCCAGGAGGCAGAGGTTGCAGTGAGCTGAGATTGTGCCATTGCACTCCAGCCTGGTCAGCAAGAGTGAAACTCTGCCTCAAAAAAAAAAAAAAAAAAAAAAAAGAAGAAATAAAAGTTCAAAATAAGGCATTCATATGTCATTTCTCTCAAAAACGTAAATTCAATATTGTATATATAATTGTATGTAAAAATTGTATGTGAAAATTTCTCTGAAAAGTTAGAGCATTTGGAAATCTGCATGAGTTTTAAGCAGTAATCATTTTGCAATCTTTTTTTTTAACATTTGGAATGTTACAGCAACATTCCAAACATTAATTTTGATTGACTATTTTTATTAGCAATTGTTTCATATGCTTTCACATTAGCATGGTCTAGCATGTTAAGTAATAATTTAAATTTATTTTATTGTATTTAGGAATTAAGTACCCTTTAATAATAAATAGATTCATAATGATATCAAAGAGTCATACAAAAATATAAAAATAATTTTCTTTTCATTCTTTTTCTTTCTTTTTAAATTAATTTTCTTCCTTCTTTTGTTCTTTTTTTAAATGATTTATCTGTATTTGTTTTTCTTTTATTCCTTCTTATTTTTATTCCTACTTCCCTTTCTAAGCATAGCTGTCGCAGGAATTGTTGATGGAGATGTGTCTCTTGGAAATTAACCTATAATAGACAAGAGGATGTTAATCTGCTAGACAAATATACTTGAATGCAAAATTCCTCTGCAGTGATATCTGTGCAAAAAAGCTCAAAGTACAATGTTAAAATATTATTTGTAATGATATACATATATGTTTTACGATATTTCTGAGGTTATTTGCTTTCGTCACAAGTTTGCTGACCAGTCATTGCTGACATCTAATTATGAATTTTAACTACTAAATTAATTTTGTCCAGATGACAAATATATTTGCTCATTTACTTCTCATTATGCTATATTTTGTCATATCAGAAAACATGACTTTTTGTTTTTTTTTAAAAGCTTTAAGGAGACTATCTTTATAAAATACTTTAATATTTTAAAACATCAATTTGATCATTCTCAGTGAACATCTGCTATGTGGCCTCTGCTATGTTTGGCAGTGAGACTACATAGCTGAGCAACCTGAGCTCCATGGAACTGGAAGGAGGCTACTGTGGCTAGAGGGAGATGATGTAATAAAGAAAAAAATGATCTGGATATTGAAGCATTAAAATGATTTCTTTCAATGGAAAATGAGAAGGCTACATGAAAGATAAAGGAAAGAAAACAAACATAATACTTGTAGGTGGAAGGCAACATGGTATTCTTCTCTTTCAAGAAGAGCCAAAGTTCATACAGTAATAGATTAAGTAGAGTGAGGCTAAATTCAGATTAATCCAAATTATTAAAAAGAGATTTATATTGTGTTTGGTCAGCATCAGCAAACGATGACTTTTTGAAAATGGAAATATACATAAGTAAGAAATATTTCCAGAATACAAATTCAAACCAAATACTTAATATGAAGACAGTGGAAGCAAGTTGTCCTCTAAGAGATTGTTGTGTGCTATAGCTGGTCTAAAGTTAGAACCTGAACAACACTATTTTATAAAAGACAAAGTTGTGTTTTAAAATAAGTTGTAACGGCTGCCCCATTCTCCTCACAATAACTGCTGGCCTTGGCTTCTGTAAGTAAAACTGCTAGCCTTTCTCTGCAAAGGCTGCATACCTTCCTTATCAGTAACTGCCAAAATTACTAGCCTTTACTTACCAGTAGTGACTAGAATAAACAGCCCAAGCTAAATCCATCATGGCCCCTGCGCCCTGTAATAAATAACTAAGATCTGTTATTTCTACTACAACCCAGATGATTTGCAAACTAAGACTTATCTTGACTTCTGTAAGCCACTTAAGTAACAGTCGAAGTGACAATATAGCCACAATGTGTCCTCTAGTCCTTGGAATGTCCAGAGACCC
>CAUYLG010032302.1:0-27500 GCA_963573385.1 Cacajao melanocephalus
TCTCCCTCTTTTTCTTCCTCTTTCTTTCTCTCATACATTCTTTTTTTTTTGAGACAGAGTCTTGCTCTGTCACCCAGGCTAGAGTGCAGTGGCATGATCTTGGCTCACTGCAGCCTCCGCCTCCTGGGTTCAGGCGATTCTCCTGCCTCAGCCTCCTGAGTAGCTGGGACTATAGGCATGCGTCATCACACCTGGCTAATTTTTTGTATTTAATTTAGTAGCGATGGGTTTCACCATGTTGGCCAGGATGGTCTCTATCTCCTGACCTCGTGCTTCACCTGCCTCAGCCTCCCAAAGTGCTGGGATTACAGGCGTGAGCCACCACACCCGGCCCATCCTATTTTTTTAGTGAGACACATTTACTTCCTATTTTAATGAGCATCCTAGCTAACTGCTTGCATTAATTAGTATTGGTGCTCACTTGGTAAATATTTACCAAGTGAGTATGAAAAGTAATACTTACTATTACTTTTTCATACTGGTATCTTAACTATGATGCTAAAGAGCATTACAGCTTATGGACTTCAAATTAGGTTTTTCAGTTTATTCACTTGGATTAATAATATTTGTCAAATTATATCTGGTATGTTTCATTGTTTTCATGAAGGCTGTCCAATTTACTTTTATTTATTTTTTTACTTTTTGGTAAACCGAATGAGTATATGTAGCTCCATATTATACAAGCCTTCTCTTCGTGGTTTAATTTTATTATAGAGATATATGTGTTAGGATTGTATTCATTCATACAATGTTGTTGAAATGTGGAAAAATTTGGCATGCTTGTTTTGGGAAAGTATATACCTTCCCATGTAAAACTAATGCAGGACAGCAATGCTTTAAAACCACTTAATATCTACTTGTGGTTTCTTGTATTTATTAAGAGTTAGAATATATATATTATTTATTTATTTATATTTATTTATTCATTTTTTATTTTACCGGATTGGTGCAGAAGTAAAGAGTTAGAATATATTTTTACTTAGGGAGTGTTGCATGGATAACTAGATGTGGACTTGGTGTCACTTAACTGTCTCCTTACGTGTAAAACAAAGGCTTTTGGCTAGATGACCTCTAAAATTCCTTCTAGTTCTAATATTTTATTCTATGAGGAACCCATTAGATAATTCTGAATCTAAGTATGACTCATGTCTCCATTTAAAATCAAATGTATTTTTACGTCATTAAGTTTGCCCACATAGTCCTTGCTACGAGTTTGTGTGTGTATGGGTTGTGTACTGAATGCTTTAGGGTGATTCAGCCTTCTCTATTTTTGTAGGGTTGCATGGCACACGTCAAGAAGAAATGATTGATCACAGACTAACAGACAGAGAATGGGCAGAAGAGTGGAAACATCTTGACCATGTAAGATATCAGTAATCATTTGGGATTAAAAAATGTTTGGAAAACAACTGGAGTGGGGTTATGTGATAAAAATAAAAGCTTGGTGATACTTTGAAGGTACTGTTTCCTGTTATCCTTGAAAAAAAAAATAATGAGCGAGAATGTTCAAAGTAGAATATAGGATTTGATTTCTAAATTGATGTGAAAGCCACTTAAGAGAAATGTTTAGATCTTAGAAAGGAATTCTCAAAGATCAGTGGGTTACTGTTTTATTGTGAAACAGTCGTTTAGTTTATAAAGTAATGGGATTAGTATTTGGAGAGATGGATTTACTGGCTATAATGCCTTCAGGTAAAATTTTCCTTCTGACTCATGTTCATACATCCATCTTCTCATTCCAATTGAATTTTCTCATCTGTTGGTTCTGAGTTTCAAATCTAGCCATAGAAAATATTCAGGGATAAAATTGCTTCCTTCATTGTCCCAAAATGGTTTGTTTCACTACTCAGCAAAATATTTAATTGTGATGATTTATATACTCTTTCCCAATTCTCCCCTTTGCCACATAGCTGTTAAACTGTATAATGGACATGGTAGAAAAAACAAGACGATCTCTCACCGTACTAAGGCGGTGTCAAGAAGCAGACCGGGAAGAATTGAATTACTGGATCCGGCGATACAGTGATGCCGAGGACTTAAAAAAAGGTGGCGGCAGTAGCAGCAGCCACTCCAGGCAGCAGAGTCCCGTCAACCCAGACCCAGTTGCACTAGGTAACTTTTCTTCAGATGAGTATCTCGAACACATATTTTTTGTGCTGTTAATGCTGAATTTATTTTTAACTTCTTTTTAAAATTAAAGGATCTGCAAGGAATTTTAAGACAATAAACAATTTACATATCCTCCAATATGTCTTGTCTGTCTGTTAGGAATTTGAGCAGATTGGCATAGACAGAGATAGCCACAAACTTAAATTCCTTTTCCAGGTGAATGTATTGAGCTGATGGCAGAGTTTCAACACTGAACCAGAATTTCTTGTGCGTGACTAAAATTTGTGCTCCTTTATAATGCCTCAAAGCAGCAAAAATCATTTCAGGGAGTGGACCTGGGACTTAGCACTTCTAACAAGGTCTCCAGTGAATTCTGCCACTGCATACCAAGCATTGCACACGGGGATGTATGTTTCAAATTATTTATTCCAAAAACAGCCTGTAAGACCATCTTGTTTGTTAGTTGAATCTCATATTAAAAAAAAAAGAAAACAACAACTTTTTCTCAAAACCCCTCCAGGAAGACAGACCTAAAAGCTATATATTTTGCCTACAGCTATTTTATAATTAATGATAATGATGTAGCACTCTTCCTGTGATTTGATCTTAACTTAGATTACTTAATCATGATTGTATTAATTCTGGTTTTATAATGGGACTCATAATGTAGTTGTGCCTTAGCAATGGAATGTTAGTATGTAACTATATTTCTTATTGATATTTGGGAATTGTTGGGGTTATAGATAGAATATAATCCCAAATATGTTGAAAGAAATCTTCAACCTGAAAGAATTTTTCTGTGGCCTGTGAACTGTTACCTAAATTAATAATAAGGTTTCGTCATTGACATTGTCACCCATTATGTGTGAATACTTTTTGAGTAAGCTTAGTGAGATGGATTTGTGTGGATCCTTGTGTCTCTCCTATTCTCTTATGTGTTTAGCTCCATACCCATCTGCTAACTCAGGTTAGAGTGCTGTCCATGCTGCAAAGCCTATGCAGATTAAGCTCATAAGTTTGGCCCCATTAGTACTGTGGCTGATTATCAAAAGTTAAAAACTTCAAGTATATTATCTGGCTGTTGATCACATTGTTGTTTTTAAATTGGTCCCAGCCAGTGCAGTTTCCTACACACTTAGGTTTGTAGACTTCTGCTACTCTCTCAATGCTGAATGCCTGTATCATAAGCATTAAATAATGGAAGAGTCTAAGGCACTTAATTTACTTAACAAGCATTATTCTAAAGCATATTTTAAAGACAAAACTATATTTGTCAGGTCACATTATGGCAAGCAATGAAAACAGAATTATATTTGGTTTGAGCCAATATTGGTCGAAGCCAAACTATTTAGAGCAAAGTGGAAAAAAATATCTAGTGTTTATTCCTTATTGTGAACAAAAATTGATTAATCATGAGAGATTTGTTTAGGACAGAGGGGATATTTATAACCATCCAGTCTAGGCAAAAATTGAGAACCTTCAAGTAAATAAAACTTTGGGAGTTAAAACATCTAGTTTGGCTTATTCTATTGAACACATTCATTGAATCGGTACTTATTTATTCAACACTTACTTTGTGCCAGGCATTGTGCTAGGCATTCTAATGAAGGAAAACGAGTCTTTGTTTCTTTCTTTGAGGGCCTTTGGATCTAGTGGGAGAAGGCAAGGGAGTAGCTAGTCTTCAGGCCACAGGATAGCTACCTCAATTCAGTCAGCCAAACTGACCAGATTGCTATTATCTGCCATCCACTGTAAAAGAAACATCTCCAGAACTGATCAGACTTCATACCTAAGTGAGTTATCAGCACATAGAAGAAGGGCCATTTAGTATATAGTCACTAGTACAATACGCCGATTCTGGTGATATAGGTGTATATCATGTTCTCTGGGAAGAGAGGTTCATTGTCTCTGTTATATCACCAAAAGAATAAACTTGGTTTTAAAAACCTCCTTTTTAAAAGTTCACAAACTATACTATTTTTAGTGATGTTAATGAATTTATATTTTTGTTAAACCTGAGATTTTTTTTTTTTTTTTTTTTGGTTTAAGCTTTGTAGGTTGTATTAGTCAAAGGCTACAAGCATTAAATTTCTTTGTTTATAGACAGCATTAAAACGTTATGTTCTTTATGGACACGGAATCCTAAATTGCCGTTAAGACACTGTCGTAACCAGAGAAAACCTGTGTAGAACTCTGCAGTGTGCAAGTTTTAGCATCCCATGGTGTTTTCACAGTGCATGCTTACTAGCGGATTCTTGCAGCCTTGTGTTCTATTTTCTGGGACTGAGCTATGGCTGTAAATAAGAGGACAGGTGGTTTGTAATTATGGCCCACAATCATTTACATTAAGTGCTTTCTAAGTCTCTCTTCCAAGCTTTGGAGTTGAATGGATTGATGTGTATAATGAAAGGATTGGAGATTATTGGCTGATAAATCTATTTTCTGTGGCTGGAAAGTGTTTAATGGAGTGCATGTGCGCAGTTAAAGCTGTGGATATGTCTATATCTTTATTTACATGTAGATCTCCATATCCCACAGTTGTATTGCATGTGTTTCTTTTAGTCTGATTCTTTTGCCTCTTAAACTACTGCCTGGACTCAAATGAGACCTTCAGAATATATTATAGAAGATATCTTTGGTTCAAAATATTGCCCTACTTATGTCCCTAACTTGGAAACACTGGGGAATGTTTAGTCATACACACATTCTTAGCAGTTTAAAATTATATTTGGGGACTGCAGAGAGGATAACGTAACTTTCATGACTGATGTGTTGTACTTGTTAAACTCAATCCCATTCTCACTTTTGAAATATATTCATAGTATTAAGTGAGATAGGGGAATACTAAAATAACTTGATCAATCTATTACAAATTGAATTTTAGGAGTTTTCCCAAGATACTAAATCTCTATTTTGAATAACCTCTGAAACAATTTTAAACATTGAATACACACTGAACTCATAATGATATTTCTGTTCTTTAAATAAAATGGAAATTGACATCTTGAAGGACTTTTCATAAAATGGATTTTCTTGAAATAATAGATATTTGTTACTTCTACTATTGTTACTCATTTGCTTTCAGAGGAAAACTCCAAATGGCCAACTTTTAGTAAAATTAGAAAGCAAAATTTAAAACTGCTGTCTCTATTTTCAAAGTATGACTTATTTATACATTTAAGTTTTATTACCTTGTATACTACACAGAAGAGCAAGATGATGTGATCAGAATTGGCAGATTTGACCACTGAAGTAGAATTGCTTTTATATGTGTAGATAGACGGTTGCTGGTTAGCACTTCATGTTTTCTGAAGTGCTTGTCAGAATCTCCATAGTAGCTCTTTTTTCTTTCTTTGTCTTTGGTTCTTTTCTCTCTCAGAATGTTGTCACATCACTCTCTTGCCTCCTGACATTTTATTTCTTTTAAATTACCTCAATTTTAACTGACTTTCAACTATTCTAGAATCTTTCTGTAGTTTATCTTGTATCTGTGTGTGCTCTCTTTGTTTTCTAGAAGTCTTCCACATCGTTAGAGAGAGTTAATTATTATTATTTTTTTTTTTAGAAAGGGTCTCACTTTGTTACCCAGGCTGGAATATGGTAGCATAATCTCAACTCACTACAGCATTGACCTCCTGGGCTCCCACCTCAACCCCCTAAGTACCTGGGACTACAGGTGCCTGCCACCATGCCCAGCTATTTTATTTTTTTATTTATTTTTTTGTAGTGATAGGATTTTGGCACATTGCCCAGGCTGGTTTTGAACTCCTGAGCTCACGTGATCTGCCTACCTCAGCCTCCCAAAATGCTAGGATTACAGGCGTGAGCCACTGTGCCTGGCCAAAAATTTTTTCTAATAGTAGGTTTAGGGCTAATGTCAGGGACTGAGACATAAACTCTGAAATATAAATGCATTTTCCCTGTGCTTTAAAAAAATGTATGAATATTGTGATGACAGGGTAGTAAATTTAGAAAATACCTTCACTCTCTTTGTTAAGGGTTTAGTACTGGCCAGAGAAAGAACTATCAAAAAGTTTTGTTTGTTTGTCTTAAGTGTAATGAAAATCAAGCTTAGCATTCATAAAAAGCTTAGCAATTCAGGTGTTTGTTGAATTAATACCATCCCCTATCCCAAGTGGGTTGGTAGGGGAATTAATATTTTAAAATTCTGCTAGCTGGCAAGTTTTATGATTGTCATATGATTGAATAATGGGATTTCTCATTGCTCTTTAAATCCTCAGGAAATCTAGCATAAAGGTTGAAAGCACAAACCCAGTAGAATTACTAGATTAGAATTACTTATTCCTCTCCATATTAATTTTGTGGCCTTTGGCAGGTCAAAATCTCTCTCTCTTTTTTTTTTAATTTAATTTTATTTTTTGAGATGGAGTATCGGTCTGTCACCTAGGCTGGAATGCAGTGGCGCAATCTTGGCTCACTGCAACATCTGCCTACAAGAATCAAGCAATTCTCCTGCCTAAGCCTCCTGAGTGGCTGGGATTACAGGCGTGCACCACCACACCCAGCTAATTTTTGTATTTTTGGTAGAGACAGGACTTCACCGTGTTGGTCAGGCTGGTCTTGAACTCCTGACCTCGTGATCTGCTTGCCTCCACCTCCCAAAGTACTAGGATTACAGGCATGAACCACTGCACCCAGCCTCGCAGGTCATAATCTCTTCATGCTGCAGTTTCCTCATGTGTAAAATGGGGATGGTAATATATATTTCATAGGCATTTCTGTATTAAATAAGTTAATAGGTTAAAAAAAACAACATATGGGACAGTGCCTGACACATAGTAGACGTATTATGTCTTAGCTATTATTATTATTTAGATGTGCGTCCTCAAAAGGAACTTTCGGCTGGGAGTGGTGGCGCATGCCTACAATTCCAGCATTTTGTGAGGCTGAGGTGAGAGGATCCCTTGAGTCCATGAGTTTGAGACCAGCCTGGAAAACATAGTGAGACCCCATCTCTACCAAAAATAAAAATATTAGCTGGGCAACCAAAAATAAAAATATTAGCTGGGCATGATGGTGCATGCCTGTGGTCCCAATTGTTCAGGAGGCTAAGATGGGAGGATTCCTTGAGGCCAGGAGGTCAAGGTGGCAGTGAGCCGTGTTTGCACCACTGCCCTGCAACCTGGGTGACAGAGTGAAACCTTGTCTCAAAAATATTAATTAATTAATTGAAAATTAAATAAAAAACTTTAAAGAATAGTGGTAAATGAAACTAGTAAAATTTTTCCTTGGCGTTCAAGATTGTGAAGTAACAGTGGATTCATAAGTATTTTTTCATCTGGAAAGTACTTCTAATCAGGTGGCTACTTTAATAGGCACGGAGATTAGAAAAGAATCCTGTCTTAAATATAGTAAATCTGTTGTACCTTTGGGACCTTAATTCATAATACAAGGGTATAGAAAAGTAGATTTCTCGCAGCCAAAGAGATATTTCAACTTCTATACTCTCAGAATATAAAAATCACAAACAAGTTATTTTTTGTGTATTTGCATGTAAATGTTTGTAGTTTTGTACTCTTGTATTGATTTCTTTAAATCACATCATGAAATTAATCTCACAGTCATTCAGCTGACTTCATAGTGCAAATGCCTACTGTACTTAACTATAGTGGGTTCAAAAAGATGTGACTCTTAGTTAAATATGTCCATCTTTTTAAATTAAGAAGAGATGGTTACTTCCTGGAGCATTAAACATGTTTGTTGTAAAAGATGGAAATCCTAAAGCAGTTGCTGGCTTCTAGGTTGGATTTGGGCTTCTGAAACCTAGTGTGAAGATTTCTGAATGTATTATTCTTAAAAACGAGTGGCATTTGTAAAGATAAAATCACTTAACTCTTTCTTTCTTTGAATGGTTTTTGTAATAGATATTATCATGATCATAGCCTCATTCTGCCCACTACAGGATGAAGGCCATACCTAGGTGCTGCCAAGCTTTGAGCATTGCTGTCCTGGGTCATATGAGGTCACATTGCTTCTCCAAAGGCTATCAGCTCATCCCTTCATGTATATTGATGGCGGCCCTTGCAGTATCTAGTATCCAATGGTCTCCATCCTGTCGTAAGTGTAGTGCATCTTCCATCTCTTTCATACATCATAGATTGCTCTTTCTGTTCTTTCACATTTCTTACACCATTTTCTGTCACTCTGCCTGGTCTCCTCTCTTCACAGATGTGGATTATTTTCAGGAGTCTCCCTTCATCCTCTTTCCCTCTCACCTCCCAAGCAATTTGTATCCCAAAGCAAGCTAGACTTAATTTAGGACTTTTCTATATTTTTTTTCATCTTTCAGTAGTTGCATATATGTTCACATTTTAAACCATCTCATATAGGTTCTTCTGTCTTTGTTTCTACCACTACGTTTTAGAATGACGATTCATTTTTATAGCAACTGTTATTTTGTAGGTGGTTAAGAGTTAATGGTTAAGAATTAGCTTCTTTAGAATCTAAGCCTTAGAATCTTAAGGTGTTTTATGTAGATGTGTCTAGAATAGCCAGTATTCTAAAGTAATAAAGTCCTTGGAGAGAATTGTCCTTTGTTTTGTTTTTCAAACTCAGTTTTCCCTATATAGATTAAATATGTTAGTCATTTGGTTTCTGTAGCTATTAAAGTAGTGTTCATCAGGGTATCAAATAGATTTCTGAAGAGTACACCTGCTACCAATCAGTCTGTTCTTTCTGTTGGTAGAACTGATGTTTATCAAGTATACTAACTTTGAACTGGGGAGGATATTGTAAAATACATATATATAATTATTTACCTTTAGATTCTGCTGTTTTGAAAAACTGTCTTTTGGAAGGTAGTTAGCATTAAGAAAACTTTTGCATGATTGGCTTTGGCATTCCTATTGGGTTTCTAGGTCAGTTGAAGTTTGGGCCTATGTGGACATGGCAATATGTCAGTGAGAAATGTAGGAAGATATAGGCAAGATGAAACATTGCACAACTTTCCAGTGTGGTATATGTACCCTCAAGACGCCTGCTGTGCAACCCATAGAAGGTGGAAGGTCAGTTGAGCCCGGTACGTTCATATTTGAGTCAATTTGGGTGTTATACACATTCCATGGGTGAGGCTCAAGTAAAATTTTTGAAAGTATAATCTAAGAAATTTGAGGATTTTGCTTCCAAGGACAAAGGCAGTGAATTGCGAACTATTGAAATATTGTCTATTTCCACGTGACATGGACTTTGGGAGTTTAACAAATTACTTGGTGTATATTGCTTAATCCAGACTTCTTCAATGGCTTTGTTCTCTTCAAAATTTGTGCTATTTGGATTTTTAATATTGAGAGAAAAGATAAACTTTAAAATACTCTTTATACCTTAGTTATTTATAAGGAAATAGTTATATAGCTGTCCTTACTAGACCACCTACTAAGTAATAATAATGATGATAATAATGAGGATAATAGCAAGTACCGGCTGATGAGAGTTTAGGGTGTGCATGTAATAGGAGGTACCTCCTTCAATCCTCAGAGCAGTGCTCTCAAACAATAGTAGTATTGTCCTCACTTTATTAGAGATGAGGCATCTGAGATGTGGACAAACTAACATACCTTTTGTTTCATGGTCAATAGCTGGTTCCACTGGGCGGTAGAACTAACTTTCTTCAGCTTATGTTGCCTGGGGCTGGTAATTAGTATCTTTCATGCATGGACTTTGGATACCTTAACATCACTTTTCCTGTTCTTTATCATAACGATCGGCTATTTATCAAAAAATAATGTTTATAGGCTGGCCATGGTGGCTCACACCTGTAATCTCAGTACTTTGGAAGGGCTATAATCCCAGCACATTGGGAGGCTGAGTGACGTGACGTCAGAAGTTTGAGACCAGCCTGGCCAAGTGGTGAAACCCCGTCTCTACAAAATGCAAAAATTAGCTGGGCTTGGTGGTACGCGCCTGTAATCCCAGCTACTCCGGAGGCTGAGACAGGAGAATCACTTAACCCAGGAGGTGGAAGTTGCAGTGAGCTGAGGTTGTGCCACTGCACTCCAGCCTAGACAACAGAGCAAGACTCTGTCTCAGAAAAAACAGAAAAAAAAATAATTTTTATGAACTACAGGTCTCTTCTTAACATAATAAATGAAAAAAAATTTGCTACTTTGGAGTCAAGTTTTTTCTATCTTCAAACTTCACAGATCTGTTCTTATTCTTATCCAATAAATTATGCTTAAATCAAAGTCTTGTCTTCTTAAAAACTGTCTTTAAATGTTGTCATAAGTAAATCTCTGTGTTGTACTATGTCACATGGCTAAATATGAACTTGATTGTACTTTATTTCTTCTAGAAATAGTTATAGTGGTAAGGAAGATAATCTTGATAAAGCTAATTAGCTGTATCACATTTCCTTTTAGATAATTTATGCACCAGTTTTATCTTGCCTTAAGATTGAAAGTTACTTCAGTAAAAACATTTTTATTTTTGTCATTTACTTTATAGAAATGAGTGCACACAGGAGAATGCATAATTTCCAGTCCATCCTTTTATTAAGTAGTCATAACATTACAGTGTAAACTTTTGAAAATAAACTTTTAAAAATTTGGAATAATTTTAGATTAAAAAAATTGCAAAGATGTTATAGTTTCCATATATTCTTCACCAAGGCATAGGAAATTTTTGCTAATTCAGAATAGTTGAGAAAATCTAATGTTCTTGCCAGTTGATAATCCATGTGTCCTGCAAGAATTCAAAACATTCAGATGTATTTAAAGCATTCAAATGTAACAACATACACTTAGCTTAACTGATCGTGCTTTTCTTTATTTTTGACATTGTGTAGCACCATAAAATATAGGATACTTTACTGAATGTCTTGATCTTCAACATAACCATTAGATAAAGTATTGTTTAAAAATATCTGCTACTCAACATTTACTGTACACATAAAGAAATTTCAGTTTTACTCAGGATTTATCATGGGTTTAATAATTATGTTTTATAACAGTTAAAATTATTTTTTTCTTACTGAACTCTTCTAAATAAGAAGGCTTTCATTGAAAATCCAATATGGAAGACATGCAATGCATATTTTAGCTATGGAAGACTGTATACACTTTGTTTACTTTTGAGCATATGTAAAAACTACAGATGTTTCATGTTTTTTCCATGAACGTATCATTTTAGGAGTTAGCATTCCTATATGAAAGTTATTATCAGTTGTTTTCTCAAACTTTCAAAATTTGACAAGTATAGTAAGCACAGCATTTAATTTAAAGTGGAACTTCATTTCCTTTTCTGGAAAGCATGGGCTAATTCTCTTTGCTCAACAGAATGTCTGTGAATCCATTCTAATGAGTCTTTCTGGCTTCCACCCATGTCAAATCCATATGATCTAATTTGTATGAAAAATTTTAATGCTCACTGAGATTTTTAAGAATTAATTAAGTGTGAGAACTGGTTAGCCACAGAGTAGAGCTTGCCATTCTTTGAAAGGTGGCAGATTCAGAGCTCTATGGAAATTACATTACCTGAACATTTGACTTTTTAACTACCAATTTGACTCTTGAAAGGAAAACTACCAAATACAATTTATTTTCCTTAACAAAATATATCTATAGATGCCTCCTTAGTGAGAGAGTGCTGAGAACAGTGTTCCCAAACATTATATTGTGTAATAAAATCAAGTTGCTTTGGCTTTGAGCATGCGTGGCATTTAGACCAATGACCTTCTGTTTTCCTTGGGCTCTGATGACAGGTCTTGCTGTTTTTGTGTATTTTCAAGAAGTGAAATGTTTAGCCTTTTAAAATTGTGTTTTTGTAGAGAAGAAAGGAGAATGAGCATTGCTTACTTTCACTCTGTGCGATGACACAAGTGTGCTTACAGTACTCTCCTCCTCTCTCCACCCCCTTCCCATCCTTTTCATAGACGCGCATCGGGAATTCCTTCACAGGCCTGCGTCTGGATACGTGCCAGAGGAGATCTGGAAGAAAGCTGGTAAGAATTGTTTAAAAACACGAGTTTCGTGTTCTGGCAGCTGTGTGCAGTTGTTAATGCAGTGATGTGAGGAATGACAAGAAAGGACTTTACTGCTAACAACAACAACAGCAAAAACAAAACAAAACAAAAAAACCACAAAGCAAAACAAAACAAAACACCTGATTAATATTCTTAAACCAGGCCTGATTACAAGATGAAATCATTTTTATTTTAGTAACATCTGCCAGTTTCACTATAATTGAGAGGCTGGCAATATTTCCATTATAAAACTCAATTTTTTCAGGGCCATAATGATTTCAGGCTGAAACTTGGCATAGGAGGTCTTAGCTTTCATGCATTTTTTTTCTTTGATGAAAAAAACCCAGTGTTTTAGAAATTAAATTGCATACTTCAGCCTTTTCTCTTGCATTCTGAAAAAAAAAAACCATGAAATTAGGTTGACTTGTGAAAGTACTCAGATAATTTCTTGGTTACAATCAACTTTTGAAATCATTCTTCTATACTAATTAGTATTCAAGGATCAGAGCTAAATTACTCTTTAAGTGAAATGACAAAGTTACTAAACATTTATTTTTGCTTTTCATATACACTACCTATTTTCCATTATGAGATGCTGCTCTATATTTTATAATAGTAGATTTAAAGTTCCTCATGACCCACCGATTTGTTATTGAGCTTAAATAGGTCCAAATCTGTGAGAATCTTGGTGAACTACCTAGCAAGCAAAAACCTTTATGAAAACCAGCTCAGGAAATGAAACATAAACCTGTTTCAAGAGTTAAAGATGATATGAAAAACATACTGTGGCTTTGAGCTACTGTAACTCTAACTCTTAAAATAGTTTGTCTCTTTGAGTTGGGAAACTGGGAAATGCTACTTCTACAAACAGTACAAATCGAAGAGTCAGGGACAGATTTTTTTTTTTTTCTACAGAAGATTTTTCTTTGGGTTTTCACTCAGCTGTGTTTGTAGTTCTGTGACTTGCTGACTCTCTAGACACATGTATCTTAAGTATTTTTATACATTTTCCAAGAAATACCTATTTTTGTAAGAGTGATAATGAGCTTTAAATTCTGATAGCATTCTAGGTTTAGTAACATAGATTAAGAATCAGAAAGCCGTCTTGAACGTCCAACACGCAAATTAGATAGGTCCATTTATCTTAAAGGTTAAAATATGTATGTGGCTTAACTGCATAGTTTTACCAGATTTATGGTAATAGTCATGTGGTACTCCCAAGCTGTTAAAAATATGCCAAGTGCCACCTACCTGAAAAGACTTGATACATCTTCCTCGTGACCGTTTTTCTCCTCCATTTCTAAGCTGTCAGTGCAACTTATTCCAATAAGAGGTACAAATGATTGTCATTTTGGACAGTGCAAGAGTGACTTTATGTTCAGAGGAGTGAGTCTTTTCTCTGCAGTTCCCTTCTTAAGTATATTTAAGTTAAATTCTTGATAGTTCGTAAAGAAAAAGTGCCAGTAAGGTCTTGTGTAATCCAAATTTCTTATGTGCTATTATCTGCTCAAGTCTTTGTTTGAGTGCTATTAAGTGAGAACAGATTTTTCTGAATATAGCACCTTTCTTGGAAAGTCAACTTGAATAGCTATGCATAAAGGAAGTCCTACCGTAAGTGGTAAGCAATTGGACGCAGATTCAAAACTGCACTGTGTATTTTCCACTTAATCAGTTGTTTATTTTTCCTACATGACATATTGTTATCTATTGAAGCCACCATTATTTTTCTTTACTGTCTGTTTTGGGGGTTTTAAACCTAATTCTGGGTGTAATTTAGGTTTTGGGGACTTAAGAGAGTAGAGAAAGAGCACTACTTGTTTCTGTTGTGTGCTCGCACTCTCTAATTAAACCATATCAAGGAAGTGTTTCGATTATTCATTACAGTGTCTATCATCTACAATAGGTTTTCAATCTAAAATATGACATTAAATTTGTATTCTCTCACAGTGTTATCCCTAAACTGCTGCTTAAAAACAGTTTGGGAATAGTTTTCTATGGATGATGCTAAATTTTAAGGGGTATATTAAATCCTGAAAGTAGAGATGACAGTTTCATCTGGTAATCTCCAGTAACTACTTATAATATTTATCTTTATAGGCTTCTTAAATGGCATTTCTAGTGTTCAGTGTCAAGGCATCCAACATGATGAAAACACCAAGGGCAGAATGTGACATCTGCACTCAGCTTGTTACAATTTGAAAGCTTTTATCCTAGGTTTCTAAAATTGGCTATGGGCAAAAAAATTTTTTTTGAAGAAAACCTACAAAGTGTGCTTTGCAATGAAATTATTATACATTATTTTTGTTGCAAAAGATATGTAAATAAAGCATTTGAAAAATATGAAAGGGAAAGAACTCCCAAAACTTGATGTAGCAAAATGAATACATCCACTTTCACAGAAAATTATAATTACAAAAAGTATACCCTGTGCTTGAAAGTACATAATATAGCTTTTTGCATCATTTTGTTTTGAAATGATTTCAAACATGTAGAAACGTTGCAAAAAATTACAAAAAAATCCTCTATAACTTTCACCTAGATTCCCTTATATAATTATATATATATTTATATATAAAATTTATATAAATATGTATATATTTCTAATCATTTGACAGTAAGTTGCAGACATAATTTCTCTTTACCTTAAATGATTTGAGTTTCAGTTTCCCAACAACAAGAATATTCTACATAACTTCAGTACAGTTACCAAAATCAAGACATTCAGAATTGATATAACACTATTATTTCATCTTCAGACCCTATGCAAATCTTTCACATTACCCCAGTAATACAATATAATAACACACATTTTTAAAGGTTAGAAATTGGCCACATCACTTCTTCTCTAAAAGTAGTATTTTTAAAGCAAAAGTAACAAATGCACTCAAAACTTACAAGGGGTCTTCATGAAACTGGAAAAAAATCTAACATAAAGATGGTTTTAAAATGGTAACTGAATGTTTTCTTCAGTATATTTCTTTTTACACAATCAGAGAATGTTTGCAGTTGGTAATAAATATTCAAGCACCTTGCAAATGTCCTACCAATTCTCTTTGCTGATCTGTATATGCCTGTGGGATTAGAATAGGAATGCATAATTTAAATATAAATTGCCTGATTTGCATATACAATTAGTCAAGCTACGGCTTTGATCGTAAGCAAAAATTATTGTCCTGTATTACCACTTAGATAGAATTTTAATTCACCTTGAATATTCAAACTAAATTAGACCCTGACTATATATTAGAAGGGCAGTACTTCCCTTGTGCCCCAGGTCATTTATGATAGGGTAATAAAGGCATCTTTTCACCTCCTGGTGAAGAAGGTGCTGTAAGCTCTTTCTGCAATGCTCTGATTCTACACAGATTTTAAATGCATACCTTAAAGCAGCTAACAAAAGCTTAATATATTTTAGTTAACATTTCTAGTATGAATCTTTTACTTATATTTTAGTTTATAAAACCTAGCAGATGGTAATTGTAAACAAACGTACTTCAGATATAATGCTGCTAAAATGACAGAGGCTACAAAAGTCATGACAATTAATTACCAGTGGAGAGCTTCTGATGATTCTCAAGACATGGACTATAGATGTGTGAAATAAACCATAGGAATTTAAGAAACCATAGGAGTAGTTGCATCTCTTACATTTTTAATCTACAGTAAAACATTTTTATTAGGAATCTATGTTTTTAATTAAACAGAACATTTAATTAAGGTGCTTTTTAAGTGGGTGAAACAATTAAGTGCAAACACTTGAATGAAACATGTCATAATTAGTTTTAATAGAGTGTTAATTGGTACTAGGTTTGCCAAGTTAATAATTACTACTTATTAAATTTTCAATTAATCATTGTCATTTTGCTTTGAATAAAGATGAAAATTAGATAAACTAATTCAGGGGGAGGATATTTTCCCCTGTTAATTAGAACAGTTAATTTTTTTTAATGGAAATTACTTGTTTTAGTTGTCAATCTTATGTTGTACATTAGTTGAATCTTTGCACCCTTTCCTCAGCCAAAAATAAAGAGCTTGACACCTTGCAGATTTGTAGTCAGCCCTTATTGTTTTGGCCTGTGGTATGATTCAGTTATATTTGTCTAGTGCAACAGTTGGTTATGCAAAATCACTGTGTATATTTGGTAAAGTAAATGGACAACAGCTTAAAATGTAGAAATGAGACTTTTTAAAAACCTCCGTCATTTAATCTATAAAGGCACATACTCATATTACTCAGGAAATGACTTTCAAAAGTAAAACTGGATCATCCGTTACAGCGTTGATTTTCATTAAAAAGTCTATAGTAACTTAATTGCCATCTGAGTTACATTTTCACTATTGTGGTGTAGTTTTTGCCAGCAACTCATAGTTTGCACTTATTTGTGTATCTGTAAAATCCATTGTTGCCCTGTCTTTTTTTCTGAATGCTTTATCTGTGGATCTTCCTATATTAGTATTAACTTATAGCATTGTGGAAACTAACTTTATGGGTCTTAATTATTCAGACAGGTTTCTTACGAATGTCCTTGTCCTTTAATTATTATCTGGTCTCAGAATCATTTCTGGAGGCATTAGTTTGGTTAAAAAAGAAAAGAATTATAGTAATGATGTAGGAGTTTCAAAAAATATTCCCAGAAGTTCAAGTTAAAGAAACATTTTCACCCTTTGTTTTACTAAATGTACGTCAAAGATCTGCTAGTTTTTAGACTGCTGAAACTACCCAATAATTTGGATGAGAGTCATGCTTGTTCTATAGAAGTCTGTATAAAAGCAATCAGATAGTGGGCATGGTTGCCATCAGGTGCCTATAATTCCAGCTGCTAGGGGAGATTGATGCAGAGGATCACTTGAGCCCAGGGATTTAAGCCCAGGCTGGACAACATAGTGATACCTGACTCGAAAAGAAAAAAAAAAAAGATTTAAAAGAAAAGAAATCCACATCCAATGTCCTCAGCTAACTGAGAGGTGTTTTCTTGTCTGGTTTGGCCTGACTGGCACACAGAGGAGGCTGTCAATGAGGTGAAGCGCCAGGCGATGACAGAGCTGCAGAAGGCCGTGTCTGAGGCGGAGCGGAAAGCCCATGACATGATCACGACGGAGCGAGCCAAGATGGAGCGCACGGTCGCCGAGGCCAAGCGGCAGGCGGCAGAGGATGCGCTGGCAGTTATCAATCAGCAGGAGGATTCGAGCGAGGTGAGGTGTCTTGGGAGCCTCCAAATGAAAAAGATAGTTTTCATTGATTAGAGTGCTCGTACTTTATTCATGGTGATCAGTTCAGACAAATATTTGGAAAAAAAGTTATAACAGTTTGGGGAAAGTCAAGGGACTCGTGGAATTGGCCAAGAGCTGATCACATTTGTCTTTTTATTGAACACTTAATCTTTGCCAAAAAAAGGTTTAGAATATGTTTAGTGGGTTACCAATTAAAGTGAAATTCTTATAATTTCTCAGCATTACTTAGAGACTCATAGCTCAGCTGTGTGTATGTGTGTGTGTGTGTGTGTTGTGTATGTGTGCATGTGAGTATGTGTATGCATGTCTTCTAATTGAAGAGATTTAATAGATATGTGTAAGCTGTGGTCTCCAAAGACATCTGGCAGGCTTGGGATTGAAATCACTGCCTTAGCTATTGGTCTTAAAGTCCAATGCTAAAACAATGTTTGCATCAACTGAATATTTCTAAGAGAACTTGGTGACAGTCTGTACTTCTACATTCTTTGTGATAACTCATATGATGGTCATTTCATAGCATAATATTGCTGCTAGAGGTAATATTACACATATTATTGTTCCAGTATAGTAATTCTCTCTCTCTCTCTCTCTCTCTCTCTCTCTCACACACACACACACACACACACACACACACACACTAGCCTAAATGGCTCAAAGATCTGCAGAGTAACCAAAACACAATATCAAACAAAATGATTTTTAAAATACAACCTATAAAATCAGAGCAGAATAGTAATGCTCCACATTAATTAATATAGCATCACAATTCTCAACCCCAGAGTAACTTTAGATAAAGGACTACAATGGGCTGCTCTCACCAAGCTGAACTCACAGTGGCATGGACTGATAAATCAATGGTCTACTACAATACATATCTATAATTTGTGAGGGAGAGTAAGTATTTAATTTGTACCAGGCTTTTCTGTAGATGAAAGACTCTGCGGGAATCACTTAGTGCCCAGAGTTTCTATTTAATGTGTAGCAGATGAATAACAAGGGGACAAAAGGAATTGATTTTCAACATTTGAAAGTTTCTCAGGAAAAGAGGGACAAAGGGAAGTTTATCTGCCCTTTTACTGCTGACTTTTCCATTATTCAATCAAAGTAGACATAAATCCAGGTTTATTGGTATCTTGTGGCTAAGATATAAGGACTTTGTTTTGTGTTTTTTATTTTAAAAACATTATTAGCATCTTTTGAGTAGAATTTGTCCTTCTCTATTCAAATGTGCAATATCATGAGGCACACTTGATGTCATCATTAAAACTATCACTTTCACATGAACATTTTAGGGATGTTAGGTATGTTAAGAGTATTTTTTAGGTCAGTAAATTCTAAAGACAAATAAATGTCTAGGAAGAAATTGTCAATTAAGTCTTTGTATTCAGGCAGTTACATGCTGTATTCCTTCAGTATTTATAAGCTTTGTGTCTTTATTCCTAAAAGCTATCTAGAAAAATATATGATCTTGATACCAATATTTAGCATTATAAATAAACTCTGTTAAACAGTATCTGTGATAGGTTATTCAGTCAGATCTACTACTTATGTAAGAATGATCTTCTATAATAATTTTTTTTTTGACCTCTTGTGGGAACTGATCTTTAACATAGCATTATTTTTGTCTTCAGTGACACTTTCCCAAGAATTTTAAAGCAGACCACGGTAGAGGAAAGGGTTTGGAAATCAGAGGGTCAAATTTTATTCCTGACTCCAATTCTTACAATTCTGTGATCTGTGAGAAAACCACCGAACCTCTAAAAGGTTCGATTTTTATCATGATCTGAAGATGAGTGGAAGTGTCTGGTGTATGGCTTGAGCCTTGAGCCATGCTATGGATAAGGAGACTCACCTGGCTAAAGTTACACAGCTAGGAAATGGCAGACCCTCAACAGGATCTCACAGCAGGCTTTCAGTCCCTATGTTGTTTTGTAACAGTGAAATAAGGATCTTTTCATAAGTATCATTAAGATAATTTTTGGATGCAGATAAAGACAGGCAACTTATGTCTGGTTTCTTATTCTTTAAAGTGCAAGACCACTTTTAATACTTGAGGAGGAATCATCTCTAGAAGGATTAAGCCTCTTTCCTCCAAAAATAATGTAAATAATTTCCCAAGAATAGAAGAAAGAAGAAGACGGAAGAAAGACTTCATTTGAATAAAGCTGAGAATCCTCTGGACTTGCACATAAGTCTGCACACACATACTAGAAAAGTGGTTTGTCCAGGGACTTGACCAAGAAGCAAATGGTTAATTCATTAATCAACCCAAAGAAGTAAAGGGTTAATCCATTAAATAACCCAAAGTTCATATCCTTCATTCCTAAGGGTTGACAATGTACAAGAACATTCCAAGTGCCTGGAGGCAGGTTTAGGTCAGCCATATCTTTTGCCTGGTTTTTGGCTTGAATTTGTTGGTAAAACACTTTTTCCCCTTCAAAATAAGGACATAACTTTAAACCCAACGTATTACTTTTCTGCACCCTGCTCTTTCCTCACACTCTGGAATGTGCACCCTTTAACAGAAGCAGCCTGGCAGAAGCCACTTCAGCAGTGGCACTTATAAGTTACTTCTAGTGTACAAAACTCCCTTGGTCCCCCCAGGATGGAGCCAGAACAGATCTGGCTTCCTTGGACTATGATAGAGCTCCCTGTTCTGGGTCTCACCATTGTTGGCCCCCAGGTGGGGACTCTGTTAGGTCGGGACTGTGTGTGCAGAGAAGATAGTTTTAGTTCTTCTCAGAATCTTCATCTGTGTTTTTATGTTCAGGAGTTTTCTTGAACATTAGCCATTTGACGCCCAATAAGGTCCATATTGCGTTGTGCTTTAAGTATTTTATAAATTGTTTTGTTTTCTAAGAAAAATGAAAGTTCTCATTTCTTAGAAGTTTAATGTGTAAAACTTACAGTAAAGTGCACTGTAAGCTAAAGTACAAGGCAACCACCCATCCCACTTTGGGCAGAACTGTCCATTGACACCTAATGTCCCATATAATTATTACGAGTGCCCCCTTCCACTGTCAAGTGTCCTGGCTTCCACGATAAGTTGAATGGTCCCACCCCTTAAAGGCCATGTTTATCTGATCAAATGATCATCTTTTGCCAGCACAGCTCAGAGGCAGATAGGTATGGCAGAGAGAATCTGAGAGGAGGACCCAGAAGACCTGAATTATGGTCCCAGTTCAGTTACTGTCTCAGAGGTCCTTGGGCAATTTATTTTACTCCTGTCAGCCTCCATTTCTTCTTAAGGAATGGGATGATATTCACTTACCTTACAAGGTGTTTTAAAAGATTTTTTTTAAAGTGTTTTTGAAAGTGATAACACAATGCATTATTATCTGCTCATATTTACTACAGGTTTTTAAAAATCACAATATATACTAAAGTTTCCTATTGAAACAATATTCTTTTCTCCCTTTCCTTTCTTTATTTGAAGCCACCTCCTATTGTAGACATCTGCCCATCTCTTACCTGGGTTATGTGTAAACTATGTAATCCAAATATAGAATAATGTATATGTGGTTAGATACACACATTATATTATTCTCTCTCTTTCCTTCATAGTGACTTTAAGAAGGAATCTGAGCTTCAGAATCAGATCAGAGTTCTAGGCCTAGCTTGGCCATTTATACGTTTCTTCTGAGCTATTTGTGTTAACTCCAGATGTCTCTGAATTCTTCTCTTTGTAATTTCTGAATTTACCCTTTCTCTTTTCCCTCAATTTTCACATGTATAAAATGGAGCTAATGATGCTCGTTCTGCTTAGAAAAACCAGTAGTTCTGAAAGATTGACAGTGGAAATGTTTCAGAAGGAAGAGCGGAGTTGAGAACATTTAACTGGGGAGACCAGCAGAAAGGCAGCTTGGAGGCAGGAATGAATAACACATGGGTATTATTTGTAGGGGGCCATATAATGTATTCAAACTGGGATGCTTTTTGGAGTTAGCAAGGGTGCTCTTGATGGGACAGACCAGTCCTGTAAACCAAGCTGTCCTAAGCTTATGGGAACCCACAGTCAGCAGAATTACTGGAGGTTGCATGAAGTTTGTTTTGCCTGAGATGAAATAAGAAGACCTACAGTGATTGTTTAACTCTGCACCAGGCATGGTATAAAGTGCTTTCCATACTTTAGCTCGTTTACTTCTCACATCGGCTCTGACAGAGTAGATAGTATTATTTTCCTCATTTTACGGATAAAAAAGCTGCATCTTGGAGGGGTTAGGCCACTTGCTGAGTGTCTCATGGTCAGTAAGTGTGAGCTGGTCCTTAGCGCAGGTAGCTCGGCTTTCAGGCCACTGTCTAAATAGCTACATGGCGGGAATGGGAGGTTTTTGTTTGTTTTTGCCTGATTGTGTACTACTGTTATCTATTCTTCATTAGACTTCATGAATATTTCTACCTAGTCCTCAAATTTACTCGGATTTATAGGCTGATACTTGTTATTGCTATCAGTTAGAATGACACTGGACTTGTGGCAGATACCTAAGCAATGTGATGCTCACTATACTTTACTCTTTTCCCAGTAGATTATATGTTTAACTCAGAATATAATCCCAGCATTAGCATAAATCAGAAATTCACTGAATCTGATCATCTTAAACTGTTTTATTTTTTCTATATTTCCATTTACTATCTGTGTACAGATAAAGCTTTTTCCAGTAAATGCTCTCAGATTACAGCTCTTTCCAAGGAAACTTCTACAGCTTTCTTTGAGATCCATACCTTATACTAGCTTAGGTGATTGAAGCAGGAAACTGCAAGTGAGCACAGAAACAGATAAATACTTTTATTGTTCTAATAGTTTAGAGTTTTAAACTACCAAAGCGATATTTTCCCCCTAGATTAAAACAGCCTTTATTTGTCATTCTTATATAGGTGCAGAGCTACACAGTTATACCAACCTCAGTGGAATCTGTGAAGTTTGGCCAAATTGGAAATGCCACTGTATAGATTCTGAATAAAACATAGGGGCCTCACAGTATGGGTCCTGTCAAAGCCTTCACAATCTCATCAGACCAGTTGATTCCCAGAAAAAACTGGAGCTCTCAGAGCATGAGCTATGATTGTGTGTTACAATTATATCTATCTATCTATCTACTAAAAGGCCAGCTGTTTGATTCCGTAGATGTTCATGGTATAGTAGACAGGGCTCTGGGCTAGGATTGACCTTTGTTTGCTCACATCTTGAAGCTTTGGTTTTCTCATCTGCGAAATTTGGGATAACGTTTATGTGATCTACCTGTTTTGCAAGGTGGTTGAGAGGTGCAAATGCGACGAGAAGTATTTTATTAAAGAAAAGTCACCTTACAAATGAGGAGTGTGTCTATATAAGAAAGAAGGAGGAAAAGGGCGAGGGAATTAGAGTAGTGACTTTGTGACTGGAAAGGAAAGGAAAGGAGAGAGACCACAGAAGTAAAGTCTGTGGGTTTTGGCACTGAATGGTTCCAATGGCTAAAGAAAGAAGGGTTTGCAATGAAGTGACAAAGTCTTGGGCCTAAGTATTGCCAAAGACTGAAATGGACCCCACCAGAGTTGGGTTTAGGGAATACTGACTTAGAGGAGCATCTTGGTGGAGCTACATACAGAACAGGCAGTTGAAAGGAGCACAAAGCTCCGGAAGAAGATAACAGGGAGAAACAGGCTTCAGAGTCGTTTGCTTACAGCTGATCCTTAAAAACATGAGATCTCACAAGGGCAGCATGAGAAGAAAAGAATATTCCTTTTCTTTTTGCCAGCATGCCTCCCTCCCTCACCATCAACTAGTTACAGGGAAAAGAACAAACAGCAGAAAAAATTATTGTATATGAAAAGAATCTTTTGGTAGTATCTAGGAAACCAAAATTGGGGGAAATCTCAACAAAAGGCATTTAATAAGGAAGAACAGAGAAATAGCAATGGTAAATCTTCAGAAATTTTGGGGACAGCAAATGAAGATGGAGAAGAAATTGTTAGTCACTAATAAAGTATAAAGGAGAGTAAGTTAATGTTGTTTCCTTGTGTCAGTGCCCATGGTGATAGCACTTAATTTGAATGAGACCATGAGCTTTCTAATTCTAAAGGTTGTATGGTGCTGGATCTGGAGTAAGGATCGCTCTCTTTCTTCCAGTCAGTACCAAAAAGAGGGACTAGTGTTAATAATTGCCATTTATTCAGGACCTACTGAACATCATGCACTGTGTTTAGCACTGGCATAATCCTGAATAATCCTGCAGCTATTATTCCTGCTTTACATGTTCTGTTGCTCCAGGAAGCTAAGTAACTGGCTTGTGGTTCTAAAGCCACTAAGTGATGAAGTTGGAAATGAAATGAAGTTGGCCTGGCTTTGAAGCCTGTGCCATTTTCATTACATACTTTGACAACTTGTCTTTGTTGCCTGTAACTTTAAGATTCAATTTCTGTCCACTTTTGGGAGTGAAGTGCCAGCTAACCTGTTCCTGCCGCAATGAGATCTAAGAAAGATCTGAAATGGACAAAGTGTGGCATTTTGGAAAGAGTATTTTTAATTTGCAGTCCAAACCTCTGGCTGAATCAAACTTTGGCTATGTAGTTTTATATTTTTATGACTTGGGGCAAACCTTTTACTGTTAAAAAAATTATGTATTTTGAGGGCCCCAGTTTCTGAACTGCAAAATATGTGTGAACATTATTTTAAATTATCAAGTGCAATGCAAGTTGATGATGGTGTGATCTTAATGTGAATTTAAGTTAATGTCTTGCCTTCTGTAGAGTTCTTAACATTTGGGGAGTTTCAATTACAATGGTTCTATTATACTTAAATTAATTACACATCAATGCATTGCAAGTTTTTCTGGAGAATTATAGATATATAAGACCTGGAGAGAAAGCAATTAAGAAACAAAACAAAAGATATTTTGTCTTTCAGAAAATGATTTTTCTGCAGTAAGAACCAGAAAGGATATATGCCTGTACAACAGAAAGATCATTCTCTGATGAAGGAAATAGCTTTCTTAGAGACAAAGAGAATTACTGATTTGAAACAAAGTGTCAGACATCTTCAATATGCGGTGTTGGCATTCAAAAGCTTCAACCCATTGATTCTGTATATAGCTTTGTATTTAGTGTAGTTAGCAAAGAGGAGGTTTGTGTACAGCCACAAATTCTTCACCTGAGTTACAACCTAACTTTGGTCAGTTGACTCTTATTTTTCAGATAGGGAGGGAAATATTTTCTATGCCAAAAAGGGAAAAACATTATCACAAATAAGGAAAGACTATAAAGTGCCATGAGCTTTGGGAATGAAATAAGCTATAAAATGGGTATCCGTGAAGTTTCTACACTATTGTAGTAATTTCAGTCACAACACTCCTAAGAGGCCTGAAAGGGAAACTCAGTCATTTAAAAATAAAATAAACAAATTAAATATCTTGAATATAAAATGCACAAATTGAAAAATGTAAAATTGGATTAAGCCATTGACTGCCTTTATCCCAGCCCTTGTGGATAGACACGTGGGTGTTAGACACAATTTTCAGTTTCCACCTTTGTGAACAGTAGAAAGCTTAGAGTGATCCAAATGGAGTACTCTCAAGATTCTGCACCTTCCACTGTTTCCAGAATTGTAACTATTCAGGGGCTAAGTGCCACTGATCAGGCATCAGTCTTGCAGGTATGGATTAGTCAACAAGAAATTCACTAGAGCCATCCAAGAGAAATATATTAATAGAAATTACTCTTTCCGTTTTCTAACAAGCTTTTAAAAATGAATATGCACTTTGGAGCTTTTGTTAGCTGAACACTTGCTAAAGTTCCCTACACATTCATTGCAGTGCAGGGTCAAGAGAAATAAAAATTTGCAGATTTTCTTTTTTTACCAGATCATTTAAATTGCTCTTTTGTAACTTCCTACAGCTGAAGAGTGTGTGTGTGTGTGTGTGTGTGTGTGTGTGTGTGTGTGTGTGTGTGTGTATCCGTGTCCCAGTGGTGGGTGGTAAATGAATAGTATCAAACAACTTCAGAATGAAACTAGAGGTAAAACTAGCCAGACCCCTTAACTCCTGGATCAGAACCAGACAATACTAGGTAAGAAGGCTCAATTTCCAACAGCTTCACGATCCAAAACATCTGTTTCTGTATTTGGCACAATTCCACTTTTTTATTTGTAAAATTGTTCCCATCTTTGAAAACACTTTAAAAAATAAAGAAGCCTCCATTCTGTCTCCCTTTCCACTTCCCAGCACATGCATCTGTAATTACCTGGTTTAGTCTGTGTGTTTAATCAGTTTAAATTGAGAATGTTGCATACATCTGATTTCAATCTGAAGGAGCCATTGAGTATTGGACAGTTACCACCCTGTATCTGCCAAAACGTGCCTCTGCCAAAAAACAGATAGGACTCACACCAGGGTATTTCCTAAAGAAGCCACTTGACTCAGATTAGATGTTTAATTTCCTTAAAATATTGTTTTGGATGTGAGTCTCTGTTCTCTAATTGGGATATTCTGATGTAATTTAGGAATATCGCTTATTTGCTGAGTTTGTTCCAGGATCCAGCTGGCATTATTCTAAAAGCCTAAACCTCAAGGAAGTAAACTTCACTCAGCACTGTCTTACCTCGTGGCTTTGAAGGGTGGGCCCACGTTTGCTCATGTCTTTGTGGAACCATTGTACATGCAATGCAGTTGAATTAATTTTGAGAAAGCAAGCTTCTAGTTATGGTAATGAACCTTCTGATCAGAGGTTCACATCTATTGAGATATTTTCTTAAATTAATTGAAGTAGGAAAAAATTTTTTTGTTCTGGTACTGAGTATTCATTTAAGTTTTATTTTTGCTCATGACATTGACAGTATCAATCAAGTTTCTAGATTTCCTCATATTCATTTAAAACACCTCTCATTGGCCAGAGTTTGAGATTTTAAGTTTTTGTTTTATTTTTCCTTGGGTTGTAATTTCTTTTTTTTTTTCTGTTTTTTTGTTTGAGCTTTTCTGCTCAATTTAGTAATGTCTGATGGTTAAAGAAATAAGAAAATGGAGCTGGGCTCTTTCTAAAAGTTTTAAATTGGAGTTCTTGAATTTACAGGCTTCCAGCACATGAAAGCCTCTGGGAGGCCATTTATTTGTTAGCAGTGTTAGGTTGGCTGCTATAAATTCCCTTGCAAGTTTTGCATAGTGGTAAAGCTATACACATTTTGTATAGTGGTAAAGCTATACACATCAGGGTGATGGGCTGACCTTTCCTGGGAGTATAGTATTGTTAGCAGCTCATGAGCTTACCTTAAGCCACATAACCAGTGTACTGGAAGAAAAGCAAATGTAGAGAACACAGTAGGGAGACCTGAACACAGTAGGGAGACCTGCAATATCTGCCCTATGTCAGGGCTTTAAAAATCGTTCTTATCACATAAGCACATCACATCACCTGTTTGGGGTTACCAGATTGTAGTCAGAGTTTGTTTTTCAAGGACATAATCAAAACCAATGAAGATAAAGAATGAAAAGTTGAATAACATAAAGCTAAGATCACTTACTATAGCTTTGCATAATGGGGTAGGTCTTGCCAAAGAATCTAGGAACATTTAAACATTTAAGGTCAGCTTTCTGAAGTCGCCCTCCCCACCACACTCATAGGAGGACTCCTGAAGGTTAGTTTCCTCCTCCCTCCTTCGCTGCCTAGGACCTATCCGCAAGAGGTGCTCTTCTGTCTCTAGTATGTTGGTGCTCTAATTCATGGTGCGTTTATCTTAAAGTTTAAGTCCTGGCAGCAGCCTCATTCCTAATTTTCTCATGTCTTGCAAAACACTGCCCACAACTGGCAGTGAACTTTCTAGGGTCTGAGTTTTGTTCTCATCGCTCCCAGATGAGCCCCAGTTCTCTCTGCTTTTCTGACTTCCCAGAGTTGCAGAGGCACAAAGGAGCAGCAGAGCAGCTCCATTGGCTGGAAAGAAGTCTGTGCAAATAGAATTGTTATTTGGCTAGTTTTAGCATTTCTCATTTCTCAAAGTCAAATTAGGCACGGTCTAATGCATCCATTTCACAAATCTCTATCGAGCACTTACTGTCTATCAGGCACCATTCTGGGTGCTTCAGATACAGAGAGAGAAAAAAAAAAAAAAGGATCCTGTCCTCCAGGGAGCTGAGGTAAAGGGGGTTATTTTAACACAGTCCTAGCATGTGGTTGTAAGGTTCACTGAATAGCTGCAGTGGGAAGAACTAAAAACAGACAG